>CAWUFW010024214.1:0-63995 GCA_963921515.1 Calotriton arnoldi
GCACACTGGGAGATTCCCCAGGACTGATCCAAGTTTGACGTGGTACCTGCGGCGTCTGTTGTTTGGAGTTGTCCCCAACACACAATATAGTGGTAGTATAGACCAGTGCACTTCTTTGCCAATGCTGTTTGAGGGATGGGTTCCTGGACAAAGGTAGTGCAATTGCGTTAGTGTCCACCTGAGAAGGTACGCGAACCTCAGTTAGCTAAAGGGCCCACTTGATTTACAGGTATCTTTCCCTACTTCTCCGTATGCCCTTAGTGCCTCAGGACCTCTCCCCGTTCCGCAAATGGTGGCTGAGGTTCCATGCTGCTAATGCGAAGTTTGTAACTATCCACTGATTTACTGAATGCGAGTCCCGTTAACTTCTGCGGGATTTACTACCACGAAGTGCCTTTTTGCCTCTCGCAACAATCGATGCTTTCAGTCTCACATGTCAGCATGCCTGCTACGCAGCCGCAAATGGCCGATTCGCCACCCGCACGATGACCCTATTGCGACAGCATACCACTCAGCGACGACGGGATCCCTGGTGTTCCAGAATATATCTGCACATACATTCAGCTATGGCCAGTTCACCGATGCAGGGAGCACAGCGTGATATTGGGGCACTCACCACTTTTAAACTTCCAGCACCGCAAGTGGTGGCTGAGAGACCGCGTTGCTAACGTGGAATTGAACTATCCACTTATTTACTGAATGCGAGGCCCGTTAACTTCTGCAGAATTTGCCACCAGAAAATGCCTTTTTGCCTTTCGCTGCAATCTATGCATACAGTCTCGTAAATCAGCTGCATGCTACGCAGCCGCAAATGGCCGATCCGCCACCCGCACGGCGTCCCCACTGCGACCACACACCACACAACAACGGGATCCCTGTTGATCTAGTACAGATCAGCGCACACGCTCCGCTATGGCCATTCCTCAGGTGCAGGAAGCACAACGGAGCGTTGGGGCACTCAGCGCTATTTAGACTCCAGCATCAACGCACTCGGGCCTACTCGCCACCTGGGAGGCCTGATCTCCGTATCGGCCTCCGCGCCCAGTAGTTGTTCCGCACCGCGTGGCTTCCTCACAACGGCCTCCCGCCGTACATTAATATCTGGACCTCCGCTGTTCTAGGGCGCCTCAGTGCTTTCATTACGCTCTGGCCTGCCTGCCGATAGTGAGCACGATGGGGTATTGAGTCACTCACCGCCTCCTATGCTCCGGCACAACGGCGCCCGGGCCCATGCGCCACGTGGAAGCCCCGGTCCCTGCGTAGGCGTCCGCGTCCAGCGGCAGTTCCGCACCACTCGGGGCCGCACTGCGGGGTTTGTACTCTCCTCAGCTGCTTCGGCAGTCAGCGACGTACAGGCATCAAAGTCGCCTCGCTAGTTCCATAGGTTGCGGGCTTGTGGTTCCGCTTATTATTTGGCGATTTTTGCCATCTGGGCAGGATAAATAGCAGGATAACGGCGCCAGACTGCGGGAGCCTCACGTCTGGATGGCCATTCCGCTCGTGCGCCACCTATCGCCCCACCTTCAAAATTTGTCCCAAACTATTCACTCAGGAATACACCATACGCTGTAAATATCAAAATACAAATATCCCTTTTATATATACCTTACTTTCCAAATAAACAAAGCAGCACCTACTACGAACTCTCAAACCGCATTAAACACAAGACAAATAACCACTACACACAAAAAATAATCATACACATTGAGCAATCCATTATTCAAACCATTAAAAAAATGTACCCCCACACAGCCAAACAAGGCTGTTACTATCATTTCAATCAAAGCATATGGAGGCACCTTCAGCAATCCGCACTGAGGGGCCAATTACGATGTCAGTCGGAAAGGCTCCGAATGGCATTTGGTTAGTCCGAATCCGATTCGGAACCCGTCTTTCCAACCGATTCAGAAAGCCTTCTGACCGACCGTTTATGATAGTCGGAAACCGTTCCGACTTTCCGACTCGGTTCTGACTCACTTCTGAGCGGCTTTCGGAGTAACCGAGTAATTCGGAGCCGACTCATACAGGTCTACGGACCGCATTTCCGACTGACGTATTATGATGTCGGATTCGGACAGCCTTTCCGAATTGGTTGTTCCGACACGGATCGCTTGTCGGAATCTGACTTTGGGGGCTCATAGTGGGCCCCCCTTCACCCGAAGCCTTCCGAATGGGGCCTGGGGGGTTCCCATGGGACCCCTCTTCAATACCATGCACAGTGTGGCAGGCACCATGGGGTGCCCGCCACAGGGTGCATGATTTTCCCCACCCACCCCTTTCTTCAATGGGAGCCTGTGTAGTCGGTCGGAACACAAGCTCCCATTGAAGTCAATGGTAGTCTGACCGTATGGTGTTCGGAAACATCGTAATCGGTGGGTCGGATTCCTTGAATCTGATTTGGTCGGAAACGTTTCCAAGACCGAGTCAGTCGGAATGCTGTCCGACCGACATTGTAATGAGGCCCTAAGTTATGATATTCTGCAAACAACCAATTTGCCTTTTGAAATTTTGAAAACTGATAGCACTAGCCTATGTCCCTTCACTGAGGTAGCTAACTTCTACAATTTTCTGAAAGAAAGCCCTTTATACCACCAAAATGAAAACAAACCAAGCCCCCTAATGGATTATTTCCAAGACACTTGGGTTGGCAGACTGCATCGCTCCGGACACAGACGCCAACCCAAATTGCAACTACCATGATGGAATGTCTATGACAGCACCCTGGCACAGGAAGCCAAAACAAACATCACATTGTTTGCAGTGCAAGAATGGCACAATGCCTTCTAATCCACACTCGGCGGAAGTCAAATGACACGCTACATTTATAGAAGAACAACAAAAAGAGCAAAGCTACTACTAACTATGAATGGAGTAATCTGTTAGCCAAATTGCACCTAAAGTTAGCAAACAAACCAAAAGAATGTAAGACATGCTACACTTTAAAGTCAAACTCTTCATAAAAACAAAGGAGTAGGTTTTCTTAGAAATAATAGCCAAAAGCATATTATAAAATAAATGGTAACCTCCAAAGGTCCCAAGAAACTGCCACAAAATCTAAAACATGACAAATATTTTTTTAGATAAATAATAAATCTTATATTTGATTGCATCAGTCTAAGCATTAAATAAAACTCCAATGTTAATTAGGACTGAGATAATAAAACAATAAATAAATTATTTCACGAAAAATGTAAATTTTACCAACCAAAAAGCTCCAAGAACAAACTCCAACCATCATGTAAAATAAATACAACACATAAACCCCACCATTCCAAATAACAATCACATATTAATTTACACAAAAAATGACATATAACATTTCCCACCCAAAAGTAATGAAATAAATAGGACTTAATGTTCTGTAACTGCAGATCTTCCTCTGTATTGACATAGTCAAAAATAATAATCCAGCAAAAACTGAAAAAATATTAGCCCAAAAGCCCCAAAAATTGCTAAAATATAACAAATCCAATAGATAACCGGCGAAGCATTCCAAAGTATCTGGCAATCATAAAAACAAAAACATGTTTACAAAAGAAACGCTCCTGGAAATCCCAAAAAAGGAAACCAAAGTAAAAAACATTGTTTTTTTTTTAAACCAAAAGTGATTTCCTTTAAAATGAAAAGATAACTCCCAATGACCATATGACACATTCGTAGACACAAACCTGTAAAGTAAACAAGAAATCCAACCCGCAAAACACATTACAATCCCCTAAAAAACATATAAATCACACTTAATTAATCATCATAAAATAAGTAACATAACACAGTGGGCCTGATTACGATGGCGGAAGGCCCGCCACCGACAGCCTGTCGGTGGCGGGCCCTCCACCATCGTACTGCAGTTTTCCGCCTGCCAGATTACTATGGCGGGAGGAAATGTGGCGGTCGGAAAGACCGATCGTCACGGTTCCGACAGGCGGTCATTTTCCGACCGCCTGTCGGAGCAGCCGCATTGCCCTGCATGGCAGTGGTGCCTGTCAGGCACTGCCGTCGGGATTATGAAATCCCGTTTCAAGGCGGTCAACCCGCCACAAAACGGCAGACGGAAACGGATTTGGGCGCCCGTTGCGGGCCCCCCTTAATCCTTGGACCAGGGGAAAGAGCACTAGTGGTTATCTATGGTGCCCCCCTACATTTCCCTGCACCATGTGGCAGGCACCGCATGGTGCCTGCCACATAGTGCAGAGAAATGTTAAAGGTGCATTTTTAACATTGCAGCGGGTGCTGCAGTTAGCAGCACCCGCCGCAATGTTAAATATGGCAGATGCGACCGCCGTGGTAGCTTTCGCATAGTAATTCCATATGTGGGACCGCCGCCTTATAGGCGGGCGGTCCCCATCCCTGGGACGATGGCAGATGGACAGAAGTCCGTCCGCCATCGTAATCAGGCCCAATGTAACATAACACAATGATACATTATTAAACCAGTTTATAAAAACCCCAAACTAGTGAAAAACACTACTATTAATAAACTACATCTATTAAAAAAAAACACTATAAGTAACCTCTAGACCACCCCCTACACACTCCACCACCCTCAGAACCATTAAAAATACCTTAAAAAGGGACTTACCCCTTCCGATGAACAGCAGCACCTTACTATGACCTGGATCTGGGACACTAGTCAGAAAATGACACAAACAGATTACAAAAAAGAAAGTAGCAGTAAAAAAAAGGCTGCTAATTTAAACTAAATGGGAAATAATGTGAAGTAATACAAAAATGTTGAATAAATGTATGAAAAACTTTACTTTTACCATTTCAATCTGAAACAATTTGGGGAAGGTGTTGGACAATAAAAGGGTAACATTTATTACTCCCACTCCAATATATACCAATTTGAAGAAGGTGTTGGACACTAAAGCAGTGGCATATACTATTCCCACTGCAGTCTATACCAATTTGGGTATGGTGCGGAACACTAAAGGGGTGACATTTACTATTCACACTCCAATCTAACCCAACTGGGGAAAGGTGTTGTACACTAAAGGCGTGAAACTTACTATTCCCACTCCAATCTAAACTAATTTGGGGAAGGGGTTAGACACTAAAAGCCTAATTATGAGTCTGGTGGTCTGAGGACCGCCAGATCGTGGTGGCGTGGCAGTGGCCAGTCACCAGCGCACTGGCGGTCTGACTGACCCATTATGACTTGGGCAGTTTGACCGCCCTGGGACTTGTGAGGCGTTCCCATTGCGGTGCCTTTTTCGGACACTGCAGCGGGAACTGCCATTCCTCCTGCCCTCTGGTCTACATAAAACTTGTAATCTGGTGGGTAGGCGGCAGTAACTCTTGGCAATGCGGGGCACAGCGGTGGCGGGCCGACCGCAATTCCAAAAGTCGTAATTGGGCCCAAAACGGTGACATTTACTATTTCCAATCCAATCTAAAGCAATTTGGGGAAGGAATTGGACAGTGAAGGAGTGACATTTATTATTGCCACTCAAATATATTCCAATTTAGGGAAGGTGTTGGACTCTAGCTGGGTGACATTTACTGCTCCCATTGCAATCTAGCCCAACCGGGGGAAGGTGGTGGACACTAAAGGGCTATCATTTACTATTCCCACTCCAATCTAAGCCAATTTGTGGAAGGTGTTGGACAAGAAAGGGGTGACATTTACTAATCACACTTCAATCTAACCCAACTGGGGGAAGGTGTTGGACACTAAAGGGATAACATTTACTATTCCCACTTCAATCTAATCCAATTTGGAGAAGGTGTTGGACACTAAAAGGGTACAAATTACTGCTCCCACCGCAATCTAAAACATTTGATACAAGATGATACAAACTAAACATTTTATATACGCAATCAATAATTCATACTTGCACACAATTTTTGATCTATAAAATAAACTAAAGTTTAATTTAAAAACACACTAACCAAAAACTACAAACCAATAGATTCATATTTATATTTAAACATTAACAAATGAAAGAATATTTTATCAGAATTAATAAATAATATATTTTTGAAACTATTTACTACCATTCTTAATCTTTAAACCATAAAATAACAAAAAATACAATCATAATCAAAATTAACAATCATAAAATTAACAAATATATAAATACAATATGTAAAATAAAAAATATAAAAATTGATATTTTTACAATGACTATCATTTAACTAAACAATAAATTTTTTCATTATGACCATTTTTTCACAACAAATTTAGAATTTAAAACTTCCATTTAAAAAAATGTCCAATTATTTTACTTTATTAAATTTAACATGCATATATTTTTTACTTTCTACTTTTTTTGTATTTCTAAATGGGTATTTTAATATTTTAAAAAGTAATTATTTTTTACATTTAATATAATTAATTTATATTTTAATTAATTATAATTTATAATCTATTACAAATATTAATGTAACATACATTTTAAAAATGTGAAATATTTATTTTCATATAATTAAAATAATTACAATTTACATTAAAATATCCACTTTTTCAAAATCTCCCCACCCTTAGCCCCTAAAAACGTAACATTCCACAGCTAAAAAAAAATTGAAATTCATTATTTTTATACATTAATACAGCTAGAAATACAAATTTCAACAATTTCATAAATAATAAATTACCTTACTGAAAACACAAAGAAAAACAAAGAATAGAGGTATAGAATCAAACACACTACGATAAATTAGATAATAATTAACACTTACAATAAACATAACATACTATGATATTTCCTAAATTCAGATTTTTTACAACAATATTAAAAACAACACTTATTTGATAGTCCTGTTGATGATATTTTTGACATCCCGATATTCTTGACCTATTTTTGTATCACAATATTGTTTTCGATATTTTGTTCAAACACTGAGCAGGAGACCGCCCAGGCCACTCCTTGGTCCCACTGGCTGCTTCTCAGTCACCAACTTGATTCCAGGTTGCAAGTTTTGGTTTTCCATTGTGGACACTTTGAAGGTCCAAAACTCCATAAAAAAGAATACTCCATTCCTGCAGCTGTGTTCAGGATTGCAATTTGGTGGTGTTTCTTGTTTCCATTCCTAACAGGGAGTGAGAGGACCAAGGTCAGGGAGTCAGATCACCCCAGCAACTGCACCGGCTGGCTCTGTCACGCCTGACTTTGCCCGTGATGACAGAGGGCTAGTGTCCTACACTGAGCACTCCAGCCATCATCTTGAGAGAGACAACAGTTTATACAGATCTCAGAGCAAAGGGTAATGATTAATCACTTTCTTATATGCAATGGCCAAACCTTCATCTCTGCCAATGCTTGTTTATTCTAACTTTACTTGTTTTTAATGGCCATTGGCCACGTTAAAACCGAAAAGTGAAAAAAAGCCAAAATGTCCATCCGTGCATCACAATGCATGCATGCTCATGTGCCATCTGTTAATTTTTTTCTTACTAGTCCAAGATGGCCACAGTGTGAGAATATAGGAGCATTTAGTAAAGACAATTGCTGTCCATGTCAGCAATCAACTATGAAATAAAAATAAGGGGAGGTATACTTTTTTGCAAAATTATCAATGAAGAGAAGAAAAGATTGTATACAAAAATGTGCTTGGTGATCACATATGTTACACATAGAGTGAATACGTGCTATAAATTGTACATAACATTTGTCCCAAATTGGCCAATAAGATCCTAAGAAAAGTTATTTTTTGGGCACAAAGTCGACGACCTTTTGACCCAATAATAATGAAGGGTCTTCATCAGGGCTGCAGAAGTTATGGGAAGGTCTGAGAGATAGACTAAGAGTTGGAACTGTTAAGTTCAAAAAAGCCAAAATGTCTGCCTGTGCATCACGATTCATGCATACTCGTGCACCATAATGCATGCATGTGTGTCCACAGCAGCCATCCATTGGTGTTTCTTTTTAGTCCATGATGGCCACAGTGTGTTTGCCTGCTTCGCGACACACTTGCATATAAATGCATCTCCTGTGGGAGTGCCAATGCAAATATGTAATGAAAAAGCCAAGTATTTACTCTAGCCTTTAAAGGCAAGACCTCTTAGCTTTCTCAAAGCTTCTTTTTTTACTGTATTACCCATACTTTGGGCCCGATTACGATGCAGTAAGAAATGGCTCTGACCGTCAGTCAGAGCCATTCTTACTGCATCTTAATCTCCTGTTTGGAATAATTTCTGACTGACCCATTTTGATGGAGTTGGTCGGAAATTATTCCAAACAGGAGTTCCGAATGGTTTACGACAGGCTCGGGGTCCTCCATTCGGAAGGCTTTCAGTAATCCCTCGGCCGGCTCTTTCTGGCTGAGGGATTACGATGGCAGCTTCCAACTGACTTTTTGTGCCGGCCTTTCCGACACAGAAAGGCATTGGGAATCTGTCTTTGGGGGCCCCCAGCAGGTCCCCCATGGGTGCAAGGCCGCTGAATGGCGGCCTAGGGTGCACCTATGGTGCCTCCCTGTTGATCCCTGCACCCGGTGGCAGGCACCTTGAGGTGCCTGCCACCGGGTGCAGGGATGAACTGCACCTCTGCTCTTTACCATGAGAGCATGCATTCCATTTGGAATGCATGCTCTCATGGTAAAGAATAGGATTAGCATCCTAATTCCTGGGCTGGAACCGACGACAGGAGGTCGTTCGGTACAATTCCAAACCGATGTCGGACGGACTCCGGTCCGTCCGACATCAGAATCGGGGCCTTTATGTTTAATTAAATATCTCTGACCCTCTGTTATATAAAAGTAACTTTGGTGAAGTGATGCCAGGTGATATAGTGAGAGGCTTGGGGGAAGGGGTACCATTTTAGAACTAAACAGTAATTGTGTGTGTTTTAACATTACTTAACATCCTCATACACACCCTATCAATAAAACTAAACTGCAGAAGGGGCTGGGAAGTATGTCAAATCCCCATCAGCTTCAGTGACAGGCAACACCTTGATATCAGGTTTGCGTGTTTGTTAATGTTTGCTTGAGCAAATCTGGATCACTACAAACGTTGCAGATAAGATTTTCAAACTATGTGATTAAAATAAATCGATGTTTAATGGAAAATCTTTAGCTAACATGGCGTTACAAACATCTGCCTAAGAGAATTGTTAAACAACAGTGTTACAAAAACCTAGTGCAAGGAATTCTGTACTAACCTTTTAGGGCCCTATAATACCATACAAGACTCCAAATTCGCAGAATGATCATGGCCTGACACGTTACATCAAAACAGACTTTATTAACGGTTTTGCACATGATACCAATGACTGCGTGTATACATTTGTAGACAAAATCTTAATTCCCATCAAAATATTGTTTTAATCCCCATATGCATATGCATTTGAATAGTTGTCACATTGTGGGAAGCCAACTCACCTTAAACCCTCACTCCTAATGTTATACGCAAGATTCTTCAAAGAGGACAATGCCATCAAGAAGAGAAGAAGCAGAGTCTTTATAAATGGCAAAAACAGGCTGCCGGAGAAAAATATGTATGATTATGGGAAGGCGGAAACTAGAAAAATCCCACCCTCTGTTCCATGTGTCGAAGAAATATATCATTTACTGTAATCACTGACGCACAACACAATACCATTCTTGCGTTGCAGCAGCCCTTTCGGCACCTGGAACTCTGTCTCAGAGCAGTGGGTGTGCCAAGGCAGATACGAATGAAAAGTCAAGCTGAACAGTAGCAGTGTTCATGTCAAGTACTGCCACAGACAGAAATGTACCATCACAGCTGCAAAGCAATGATGCAACTGCACATCTTCCTTTAACAACCACACACTATATAAATTGGTGCTAACCTACTGGGCGCTTGGCAGCCATTTCATGCAATTAGGGATAATTATATTTCCAGTTTTAGCAACTGATTGTTGATCTCTGTTAAGTTCCTGAATATTTTCCAAACTTCACTTGCATTTTCAATAAGGATTGTTGAAATAAAACATACAACTGCCTGTTATTGGGTTAAAGGATGTATGATGCTCCTTTCTGTGTAGTCTTTTTGGGGGAGGGGTTAAGAGTGTCAAATTGCATATGGTACACTTTCTGCTGCCTGTATAATTTTGGTGAAATTATTTAATTGGATGCATTTCTAAAGAAAGGAGTGTGGGACCTGCCTCTATGTGACTGGGTTTTTTACCTGGAGTAATGATGGTATTTGTATTGTTGATTCCAATTCCCTGTTTTCCTGGGAACTGTAGACTTTAAGTTAAGAGCTTTTAATTATTAATCAACCTATCTCCATCAGTAATGGTCTTTGACAGATTAATTTGGGTTTTTAGTCTCCTGGATGAGATTAATTGTGAGTGGTCGGAGGGACCACAGCTGGATACCACCTCACCCCTTTCCGTCATAGTTTGAGATCCAATTGGCCATCATAACAAATCAATAATGAGTAAAAGAAATGCTCTGTAGACTCATTTCACAAGTTGAGATGAGAGAAGCCAATTTAAAAGCAATTTATTTTCTCAGGTTTAATGAACAGGCAAAGATATCCAAATAAAATTAATATTATTGTATCTAGGAGAACAGAGATATACAACAGAAATAGCTTCCAAATTTGTACCATCCTGTCTTCAGGTTACTTACTCGCTTACTTATGGCTACTACCCCTCCTGGGGTATAGACCATCATCCAAGACTCTCCAACCATCTCTGTCTTGGCATTTCTGACTCCAGGTGTAACCCATCTCCTTGCAGTCAGCCTCGAGACCTCAACGCCAGGTGTTTCTTGGCCTTCCTCTTTTCCTTTTCCCTTGAGGGTTCCAGGTGAGGGCTTGTCTGGTGGCGTTTGATGCGGGCTTGCTGAGGGTGTAACCTACCCAGCCCCAGTGTCTTTCATGATTTTTTCATGAGCAGGTAGTTGGAAAGTCTGCTGCCGTGGGTCATTGTTGCCGATGATGTTTGGCCAACGGATTTGGAGGATTTTTCTCAGACAGTTGTTGATGAAGGTCTGGACTTTGTTGTTGGTGGTCCCTGTTGTCCTCCAAGTTTCTGCTCTATACAGAGGACTGATTTTACATTGGTGGTAAAAAACTCGATCTTGGTTTGCAGCGTTAGGTCCTTGGGGCTCCAGATATTTTTAAGCTGAATGAAGCAAGCCCTTGATTTGCCTGTTCTTGCCTTGATGTTGGCGTCTGTGCTGCCCTGCTTGTCTATGTCACTGCCCAGGTAGGTGAAGGCCTCAACCTCTTCCAGTGCATTGCCTGCAAGAGTGACTGCAGTTGGGCTGGCTGTGTTAGCCTTCAGGATCTTGGTTTTTCCCCTGTGGATGTTGAGGTCAAGTTGTGCTGATCTGGCTGCCGCTTTGTTGGTCTTCTCTTGCTTCTACAGATGGGTATGGTAGAGTGGAGCCAGGTTGTCCAGGTCATCGAGCTGCGTCCAAGGTGTCCACTGGACACCATTTCTTTTCCTTGCTGTGGATGTCTTCTTGATCCAGTCTATGGCCAGCAGGAAGAGAAAATGGGAAAGCAAACAACCCTGGCAGACTCTGGTCCTCACTTTGAAGGCTTCCGTGAGTTGTCAACAATGGACTATCTTGCAGGTCATTCCCTCATAAAAGTTCCTTATGATTCTTACAAATTTATTTGGCACACAGTCTTGGTAGATGAGTTTCCAAAGGGTCTACCGGTCCACTCTGTTGAATGCCTTCTCATAGTCGATGAAGTTGACATAAACGGGGGGAGTTCCATTCCATCAACTGCTCAATGATGATGCGCAGTGTTGCAATCTGGTCTGTGCAGGATCTATCTCCAGCTTGCTGGTCTCGTAACTGAGCATTAATTTGTTCCTTCATTCTGTTCAGGAGGACCCTGTTGAACATTTTCTTGGTATCTTAATCAGATTTCTCTCCTTCCAGTCTGATGGCACCTGCTCCTCTTCCCAGATCCATCCAAAAATGGGGTAGAGCATGTCTACTGATGTTTCAATGTCTGTCTTCAGGGCATCTGCAGGAATGCTGTCACGTCCTGCTGCCTTCTCATTTCACAGGTGTTTGATGGCTTCCTGTATTTCTTCCTTGGTTGGTCTACTGCGCTGCAGTCAATTGGCAAGTCCTTTTCAGCTGGCTGTATGTCTGGTGGAGAATGTGACACGGGCTGGTTCAGCACTTCTTCAAAGTGCTCCACCCATTTTTGTTGTTGGCCTTTGTTACCCATGATTGTCTTCCCAGATTTGTCTTCAACATGTCTTTCTGGCATGCTATGTCTGCTGCAGAGTTTCCTTGTCATGTTATAGAGTTCTTTCATGTTTCCATGGCTTGCCGCTTCCTGGGCTTCTGTGGCAACATCATCGATTAACCTTCGCTTGTCTGCCCTTAAGCTTTGCTTTGCTTCCTTGTTGGTTTTGATGTATTCGTCTTGAGTTTTCGCTTTTTCTGATCTTGTTCACCTCCTATTGAGTGCAGATTTCTTTTCCTTTCTCACTTGGATTTTGGATTTTGCAGAGATTCTCAGTAGAGGTTCATTCGTTATGCAGGTGTTTCTTGTGGCCCAGTACCTCCTGGCAGGTTGATGTCACTGTTTCTTTGATCTTCTCCCTCTGGCTTTCTACTGGGTCTCTCTCTGTCATCCTCTAGTTCTTGCAGGACTTGAAACGTGTTACTGAGGGTGACTGAGTATAAACTCAGTGTCTGTGCATCTTTGAGGAGGGTGGTGTTATATCGCTGACGTTGGTTTGTCAGTTCCGTCCATGCTTTCTTCAGCTTTAGCTTTAGCCTGCCCATGACGCCACATCCGCTCCTCTCATCACTCTCACATCCTACAGAGACCTTCAAAAGGTCTAGGCAATGTAGACATGGTCGATCTGATTCTCTGTTGAAAGGTCTGGTGACACCCACATTGCCTTGTGTATTTTTTGTGTGGGAATACACTACTGCCTATCACCAGACTGTTCAGGGCACAGAGATCTGCAGGCCTTTCACATTCTCGTTCATGTCACCAAGGGCATGGTTGCTCATGACTTCTTCTTACCCAGTGTTGTTGCTTCCAATCTTGGCTTTGAGGTCCCCCATCAGTATGGTGATGTCTCGCTAAAAGCATTTCTCCAGGATAGACAGGAGACTATTGTAAAACAGTTTTTTCCCTCTACTTTGCTGCCATTTGTAGGGGCATAGCACTGGATAACATTCATGTTGATCCTCTTTTTGTCTGTGCGCTAGGTTGCTGTGATGATTCTGGGACCGTGGGCTTCCCATACAATCAGAGCTCTGTTGGCTGATGGCATTAGCATTAGTGCTACTCCCTGAGTATGTGGGGCATTCTCTTCCTCATATCCAGAATACAGCAGCATTCCTCCTAGAGCCAGTCTTTTCTATCAGGGATGTATCCATCTACTCTCACTGATGCCAAGCAGGGCAAGGTTGTATTTTTTCACCTCCACTACCACTTGGGCTGTCTTGCCTGTCTTGTACACGGTCCTCACATTTCATGTCCCAGTGATGATGGTTCTGGTCGAAAGCAGGTGCATCTGCTTTGTGGCTTCCGGGACCTCTGGCTTTCACAAAAAGACGTCCTAACTCTCTGTGAAAGAGATTCCTCTCTCCACAAGGCCGGAATGTCTTTTGGTCTTTTGGTTGACGTTTCTGTAGCTAGGATTCTTTGCATGGTGGGGTAGCTAACCCCATGCATAACTCTCCTCCTTTCACAGCTGGGCTTTGGACCGGCAATGGCGGAGTTTGACTTCAGGTTAGGCACAAATAATTGTGGGCCTGATTCACAAAGCTAAACGTACACATTTTCTGTATTCACAAAACTGCAATGTAAAAGTATGTTTATGAATATAGAGAGTCTGCAGTCAGGGGGGATGCTAGGCCTTCACACATAAAAAGATAAGCTGTCCTATCTTTTTATGATCAGAGTTCTCAGTCCCGACTGGGGAGTCTCCACACTCACTTGTAATCGCAATATTAAATTGCAGTTTTGTGAATACTGAAAAAGAGTAAACTTATTAAGACGTGTAAGTTTACCTTTGTGAATCAGATCCATAATCTTTATAGTACCCAAAAGAATATAAAGTCTTTTATTAGAACTTTATAATTCCCATTAATTACTCTCCAGTTCAGTGGAAATCATTTTATTGAAAGTGTAGTTTCATATCCTCTCTCCTGAACTAATTACAAACTTCCAACCCAGTGGGAACAACCCATGGAGTGTGTGGGTATCACACAGAAAGTAGTACCCACAGCCAAATATATGAGTTTCATCCTAGAATCTAAACCTAGCCTTTACCCAGTACATAATTTGAGACAGTGGTTTAAGATGTGGCCCACCAGCACTAATTTTTGGTGACTGGGTCTTACTTTTCCTCAACAAGCTTTGATCCAGAAAAACACAAAAGGGGAAAGGAGGAGGAAGACGAAGATGGAAAAATAGTTATAAATTGACCAAGCAGGGTTGAGAAAGAACCTGGAAGAGTGAGGTAAAGAGGCAGGTAGAGTCTGGTGATGGATTAAAGAGACGTGAGATGGAATCAAGTGTATGCAGCTGTGGTGTTCGGCACACCTAACATTCGATGGCTCTGCGGGGTTCTGAACAAACGTCTGGCTCAGCACATCTTATTTTAAGAATTAACACTGCCTTCACCCACACATCCAGGCCATTAGGAAAAGCTCCAATTCCCAGCTGAGAGTTACAAGCTACATCATTCATATTCTCACCAGATCTAATCTAAAGAATTCTGTCCAAGCTATGGCTGAAGAACTGAATCTGGTAAAGAAGTGTTCCCCAGCCTAGCTAAATCCTGGTTCACACCTCTAAAAGCCATCCTACACTCTGCTGCATAACTCATTGCAAAATCGGGGAAAGCCTACTTTATGAGCCATGCAATACCTACAAGACTGTCTGCCTCCCACACAAAACCCTACATCTGGATACCCCTCCTGCCTTGCACAGAAGCTGGTCATCTCGGTACGAAACAGAGCCATAATGCAGATAATCTCTTCAACTGGAATATCTTCATGCACAACAAAACATCCACCATAAAGAGTTCTTTCCCCATCAACGTACCTGAAATTTAGAACTTACTTCCAACAAATATTCACTTGCAGGAAGGTCGTCAATGTCTCCTTCTTGACTATACATACCTTGAAGTGAAATGAAGTGCTACTGTATCCACCAGAGTCCATTCCATTTCGACAGCTTTATTCGCCAAATTAGTCATAAAAGCATTACAAAATTACAGATGAAATTGATTGAATAAAACAGCTGCCATAATGAAATGTGTAAGCTAGATAAAAAGGTTGCACGCACATGTTAAAAACATTATTAAAATCACATGAGCATATAACTGGGTAAGGGGGCAAGCAAAAATGGCCTTTAAAATTTTTTGATGTATGCACTTATCATAATAGTTATTAAAATCATATTACAAGGAACATAATAAGAGCATATAAAATATTTACAAATCACAACACAATTTTTAGATAAATTTGGCACTTGATACGGTCCACCTTCTGCGGTAATAGCTCGATTAGATCTAGTTAATCAATTTCTC
This sequence comes from Calotriton arnoldi, assembly GCA_963921515.1. NCBI lineage: Eukaryota > Metazoa > Chordata > Amphibia > Caudata > Salamandridae > Calotriton > Calotriton arnoldi. The sequence continues at coordinate 15,444 of CAWUFW010024214.1, forward strand.
TCCGATGACTAATGACCTATTCATCAAATGCCAACCTAAGATCTGCTACAAGGTGCGATTAGCTGGGTTTAATCGCATCATCATTAATCCTCACCTAAGCGTAGGGATTTGGACCTTAGTACCCACCAGAGTCTGTCTTGTACATTGCCACCGTAAATTCATCTACTTTGCACAATGTTACTTTCTTGGATTCTGTGAACTTCTTTGCCTTTGTTTTCATTTTTATCTAACCATGTACTGTGTTCTGGCATTTGAGGAGTGAGTCTGGACAGCATTGTATGAAAACAAATAAACAGGTAAAAAACAGAATCTATGGCCTGCTAGAGACACCGCCAGACTTTGGAAACAAGTGTCATATGAAAAACAAGTACTAAAGAGCCCAAATTTGCAAAAACAGATTAATTTGTGACTTAGTTAAATCGGAATTCCTTTAATAGGATTTACCAGCACTATAACTGTATGCAAATCTAAATTCCCGAAAGCGGAAGCGGTAATTACGAACAATGAGGTAGGAGCATCCCATTATAGGGAACCCAATAATTGCATTTTAGATATTGGGAGTTTCCAGTAGTCCCCTTATAGTGGCGCATACCCTAAGGCAAGCTCCTTAAAGCGAGGAGAAATTGCAGTACAGGGGAGACGATCTTGATTGAAAAAGCAATTGTGAAACTATTTAAAGCTAGGGGACACTCAGATACAACCCTGGAAGAAGCAACAAGTGGAATGACAGAAAAAAGAGAGATACCCTTTTGTTTGAGACCAGTTTTAAGAGAGAGAAGGTGGGAACTTGCAGATTAATTACTACTTTTAGGTCAGAACAGGGGATCAGCAGGAAAACATTGAGACCATTTGAGAAATACCAGAGTGATAGTGAAGGATACTCCCATAGACTTAAAATCACATTTAGACTAGGCCTGGGTGAAATTGTAATCACACTGGAGTAATTGGAGTAATTTTGGTAATTTCTTGTTACTCTTGCGACATCAAAATTATAGAAAATTATGCCCGTAAGCATAATTATGAGTAATTTGACACAAAAATATTACTGCAGAAGCACAGGAACAACAAACTTAGCAAGTGCTAGTGGATGCTGCTGTTAATGTTCCTTTGCGTTTATCGCTATTTTCTTAGAGCCAAATTCATCCTTGGGTCCATTTTGGATGCGAGGGTGCATTTTGCACTAAGAAAATAGCGATAAATGCTGGGTTATGCTCCTCGCAAAAGTCTGCGTAATCTTGCGTAATTTGCTGTAATTTTGCGTAGTTACGCTACAGCAAATTACACGTGTGACATCCACCCTTAGTTTAGACAAGTTAACTTAATGAGCGATGAGTTAGTATTTAGCCAACCTAGGGAACTGAACACAGAAACCTGTATGGCTCCAAAACCGGGCTTTAAGAAATGTACGTAAGTAAAGCAGGTAGATATGTAATAGAGCGAACAACATATACAATACCCTTTCCCAAAACTCCTAAATGAATAACCTAGCCATGAATCATAAGAGTTACCATGTGTACATGTACTTATTTGCCCGTGCCTCAAACATTAACTAGGGGGGGAGTGAATATTGCAACGTGTGACAGCTATCCGTAGCTGTGACCCAAATGAATCAGCAGAAAATCATTTCCATTGATTCCATACAGAGAACTATGGGCTACTAATATACTTTGCCATTGAAAATGCTCAAACAAATGTCCTTGGTGGGGACAGACAAAAACTGCAAGAGGTCTGAAATCCGGGTATGTAATGGAACTAGATATCAGGGAACAAAACAGCCTTAATGGTAATTAGAACACTGGAATGTTGAGAGATCCACTGAAGGCAATGAAGTGGCTCAGGGCTTATAATCAATCAATGAATCAGTAGATTTGTAGAGCGCTTCCTGTCACCCATGAGGGTATCCAGGCACTGGCAGGGTCCAGTTGATTAGCCGAATAGCTTGGTCTTTGGGGACTTTCAGAATTCTGGAAGAGATGTGGAGGTTCGTAAATGAAAGGGTAGCTTGTTTCATGTCTTTGCTGCTGGGTAGGAGAAGGAGCGACCTATGCATCTGCTATGTCAGATGCGGGGATGAGGGTTAGAGAAAAGGACGCGGAGTGGAGGTGTCTGGTGGGCTGATGGAAGTTCCGGCGGTGGTTCAAGTAGGTGGGTCTGCAAGCGTATGGCCTTGTATGCATGACTCAGGCGCTTGAACTGGCATCTTTTTGTCTTTTTGGTAGAGGGAGCCAGTAGGTTGTCTGAGGTAGGGAGTGAGGTGGGTTTGTCTAGGGCGATCCAGGATGAGTCTGGCTGCGGCATTCTTTGTTGTCTGTAGTCGTCGGAGGAGGTGAGCTGCAGTCCCTGTGTAGAGAGCGTTGCTATAGTCCAGTTGGCTGGAGATGAGGGCCTGGGTGATGGTGCGTCTTGAGCTTTGGGGTAGCCATTTGAATATCTTACGTAGCATGCAGAGGATGAAAAAGCAGGAGGAGGAGTTGGACTTGACCAGAGTCGTCATGGTTAGCATATTGTCCAGAATGATGCCTAGTTTCCTAGCGTGGTCAGTGGGGGTTGGGGCAGGTTCAAATTCTGAGGGCCACCAGGATACATGCTATGGTGAGCTTTTGTTTCTGAAAATCAGTACCTTTGTCTTGTTCGTGTTGAGCTTCAGGCAGTTGTCCTTCATTCAGTTGGCTTCGTTTGTCATGCAGTTGTGGATGTTGGTCTTGTGGTGTCTTCTGAGAGTGAGAGGATGAGTTGTGTGTCGTCGGCGTTGGCTATGACGTTGAGCCTGTGGGTTTTGGCAATTCTGGCCAGGGGCATCATATAAATGGTGAAGAGGGGGGGCTGAGCGAAGATCCTTGGGGTACTCCACAGATGATTTCCTTGGGATCGGAGATGAGAAAAGAGGCGATCCTTCTTAGAGTGGCTCCTTGGATGCCTATGCTGTGCAGCCTTGTGATGAGTGTGTGGTGATAGACCGTATTGAAGGCTGCCGAGAGGTCTAGGAGGATCAGAGCCGCAGCCTCTCAATGAGAGCTCAGATGTCGTTGGTAGCCGCAATGAGGGCTGTCTCTGTGCTGTGGTTGCTGCGGAATCTGGATTGGGAGGAGTAGAGTAGAAGTTTCTGTTCCAGATGTAAGGAGATTGTTGATTGATGGAATTTTCTAATGCTTTGGCCAGGAACGGGAGCAGGGAGATCAGTCAGTAGTTGTTGAGTTCTCTGGGGTCTGCCAATGGTTTCTTTAGTAGGGCGGTGGCTTTAGCATGTTCCAGGTCCTTGGAAAAGGTGGCCAGGGCAACTGAGGTGCTGAACAAGGTGGCGAGTTCATGGCTGATTCTGGCTTCACCTAGGTTGAAAATGTGGTTAGGGCATGGGTCAGTTGAAGCCCTTGAGTGGACCGAGTTCATGATGGACGCAGTGTCCTGTGGGGCGAGCTGGCTCCATTTTGTTAGTGGGATATCTTTGTTGATAGTGGGATCGTTGTGTTGGTTGAAGAAGTTGGTGGCCTTGGGCTGGGGTTTGAAGTTTCTGTAGTTGTTGGCTATCTTGTTGTGGAAGAAGTTTGAAGTTTGCAAGGTTGTTCCTGTGAGGGGGGTAATGTTGCTTGTTGCAGCTCAGGGGTTGGAGAATTCTTTGATGATGTTGAAGTGTTCTCTGCTGTTATTGGAGCTTGATTTGATGCATGAGGCTAAGACCTTTTTTTATTCTCTCAACTGTCTGTGGTAGAGGTTGAGGGCTGTCTTGAATGCGGTCTTGTCTGTCATGTCCTTGCTGGTGTGCCATCTCCTTTCCAGTTGTTTACAGTGTCGTTTAGCGGTTCTGAGCTATTCAGTGTAGCAGCTAACCTGCTTGGTAGACCTTCTGTGGGTGTTGTTGCTGATGGGAGCCACGCTGTTGGCACAGGTGGTGATCCTAATGTTGAAATTTCTGATGTTCTCAATCAATCAATCATTCAGAGTTTTTAAAGTGTGGCTACTCACCCGTGAAGGTCTCAAAGCGCTGAGGGGGGGGCTGCTGATCTATCCGGCCATGGGGTTCCATCAAACAGCCAGGTCTTTAGATAATTCCTGAACTGGGTCAGGGACGGGGATTTCCTGAGGTGGAGGGGCAGGGTGTTCGAGTTCTTGGCGGAGAGGTAGGAGAAGGATTTCCTCCGGTTCTGGTCTTGCGGAACGGTGGGACGGTGGCCAGGGACAGTTGGGCGGAGCGGAGGTGTCTGGTGGGTACATGGAATGAGAGGTGGTGGTTCAGACATGCTATTCCTACGTCATCAAGGGCTTGGTCGGCATGTGGGAGGAGCTTGAAAGAGATTAATTTGTTGACTGGGAGCCAGTGGAGTTCTCGAAGGTGTTCGGGGATGTCTCTGCAGTGGGGGATGTTGAGGACCAGTCTGGCTGCGGCGTTTTGAACATTCTGTAGTTTCCTGCGGAGCTTCTGGGTGATGCCGGTGTAGAGTGTGTTGCAGTTGTCAAGTCTGCTGCTGATGTGTGCGTGGGTGACCGTCTTCCTGGATTCGGTGGGGATCCATCTGAATGTCTTTCAAAGCAGGTGAAGCGTGTGGAAGCATGATGGGGATTCAACGTTGATCTGGCGGTTCATTGTGAGCGAGGAGTCCAGTATGATGCCGAGGTTTCAGGCATGGTCCGTGGGTTTGGGGGGTCCTAGTGTGGCGGGTCACCAGAAGTCGTCCCAAGCTGAGGGGTGGGTCCCAGAATGAGGACTTCGGTCTTTGAGTTGAGTTTGAGGCAACTGTCTTTCATCCAGGTGGCATCAGCCTTCATACCGCTGTGGAAGTTATTTCTGGTAGCTGTGGGTTCGTTGGTGAGGGAGAAGAACAGCTGCGTGTTCTTCTTTGTAGGAGACAATGTTGAGAACGTGGCTCCTGATCATGGCTGCGAGCGGGGCCATGTAGACGTTGAAGAGGGTGAGGCTCAGGGAGGGGCCCTGGGGCACTCCGCAGCTGATCTCTGTGAGTTCTGAGAGGAATGGAGGTAGTCTGACTCACTGTGTTCTTCCAGTGAGGAAGGAGTGGCTCCAGTCCAGGGCCTTGTCACGGATGCCGGTGTCATGGAGTCTCGTGATTTGGGTGCGGTGGTAGACTGTGTCGAAGGCGGCCCAGAGGTCCAGAAGGATGAGGGCTGGTGTTTCTCCCAGGTCGAGGAGGGAGTGGATGTCGTTGGTGGCAGCGAAGAGGGTGGTCTTGGTGCTGTGGTTGCTTCGGAAGCCCGGATTGAGAGGTGTCCAGGATGTTCTGGGCTAGGTATTTGGAGGAGATGGGGTGGGTGGTATTAAGGGCATTGATTCATGTATCCTTTGAGACTTTGCTCCAGCTGTGGTGGAGGGTGTTGGGCAGACTGGGGGCATAGGTCCATTAGCTGGTGTTGTTGAAGTGGATGATGGAGTTGTCAGTCCAGGTGAGTTCCATGGTGTGGCTGAACCTGATGCGTTAGCTGGAGGTGAAAATGGGGTCTAGCGTGTGGCCTGTGGTTTGCGTGGGGTCATTGATGAGTTGGGTGAGTCTGATGTTGTTCATGCTCTCAAGGAGATTGGAAGTGTTGATGTCATTGAGGTCGTTGAAATGAAAGCTGAGGTCGTGGAGGAAAATGTAGTTGTTGGAGTCTATGGCGAGGGGGGTGATGATGTTGGTGATGAAGTTGCAGGAGGTTGGGCGTGATCCTGGAGGACAGTAGGCGAGGGTGTACCCGATGGTGATTTTGCAGTCTGTTTTGAGGCAGAAGTTGAGGTATTTCATGACTGGGGTGAGGTCATCATTTGTAGTGGTGGATTGGATGGATCCTTGTGCATGATCCGCCAGGCTTGTTGATGCGGTCATGGTGGGTGATCTTTTATCCTTTGAGTATTGCGGTGGTGATGTCAGATGCGGAAGTGGGGTTGAGCCAGGTCTCAGTGAAGAATAGAATGTTGGGTGTGAGGGTGGAGATGAGGTCCCAAACCTTGGTGGTGTGTTTGCAATATGAATGTGCATGTGAGTTGGTGTTTTGTTCAGTTGGTGACTGTAGTGTGTTATGGGAGGGACTGGTCAGTTGTCTGTTGTGTGTACTGTGGCAGGTGAAGTGGCAGTGGGTGCAGGTGAAAGGTCCTACCATGAAGCGTGGTTTGGTGTGGTGACAGCGTTTGTTACGGCACCCGGGGTCGAGGGTGGAGAGCTCAGTGATGGTATATCTTTGGGGGAGGAGGGCCAGGGGTAGTGGCCCGGGGTTAGTCCAGGTGTGGACAGGCACAGACGGGCTTGCCTTTGGTGCACCAGCGGAATGCCCGCTACACGCATCCGCTATGCGGTCGTGCTGCGCCCTGCAATAAGTAGGTCCTAGGTTGGGCAGGGCTTCTGTTGGCGGGAAAAACAGTGATCGAGAAAACCCGGGTAGGAAATCCTAGGCAAGCGGCAATGTCACTGGAACAGGCTGCAACAAGAAAGTACTGGAGGCCACAGGCAAGTGGCAGGCTAGGTGCCCAGGTGCCTACTGATGCGGTCACACTGCGGCCTGCATTAAGTAGATCCCAGGGTGGGCAGGGCTTCTGTTAGCGGGAAGAATGATGATCAGGAAAACTCTGGTGGGAATACTCAGGCACTGGCAGTGTCACTGGATCAGGCTGGAACAAGCAGGAACTGGAGGCCACAGGCAAGTGGCAGGCTAGGTGCCAAGATGCCTACTTATAATGGTTGGTATAAGCCTTCTGCTCCAACATTCCATTGTTTGTCTTTCTGTTTCTCCCTTTTAAATTAAACCATTCCACCCTCAGTGGGTAGAATGTTTTAGTAGTCTTATAGCCCATCTGCCTCAGGCTATAGCAGTTGTTAAAGGCCCTCTCCCCCATTATAGGCCCTCGCCTGTGGCTTGGGCCTAAAACTCGGGTTCAGGTCCTTTAACAACCGGTATAGCCCTCGGCAGTGGGCCATAAGGCTATATAATAGTATTCTAAACTGGAAGTTGCCCGCTTGGCTTATGCATGATAACTGATTTATCAACTGCATTTATAACAATCAATAATTGCCAGATTCAGCAGCCCATTTGGGCACGATGTTGGGTCCTTTATGTGAAACATTTTTATATGGAAAAAAATTGATTGGATACAGCTGTAGGATATCATTTGAATGTACTTGAATTGTAAGGTATATGTTAGATTTAATTGATCAGGACATAACAAGGGGTTTATGTGTCATATACTTTAGGAATCAAATTATTTACTATATAATGAACGAGAGCACAATAAATAAGGTAAATAATTGTTTTTCAATACAGATTATCGGTATATGAAAAATATGTATGAATTGTTAAGAGAAATTACAATATTTTTTCTATTTCTTAGCTGTAGAGCATTATGCAGGCATGATGTGAGTTATAAATATATAATGTCATAAAAGGTGATTTTTTTGTGACCAGGGCTTCGAAAAAGCCGAAATGCGTTGACTTGACTGCATTGGGATTTCATTAAAAACACACTTGTATCCACAAATGTAGTGCCAGTGCTTTGCTTTATGATAACAGAGATATACGGAAATGTTTAAAGAGAAGTGATATATATATATATATATATATATATTCACTGAAAAAACCATAGGTTTTAGGGACAGTTATAGTTACTTGGACATTGCACTCGTAAAAAACCCGTGAAATTCCCCGTTATAGTTAGTTCAGCTAACTATAACTCGCGCCCCATAATGCACTGCTGATGACGTCACATATTACATCACTCATGACATGGTCAGTGACATCACTGATGACATCACTGATGACATCTCAAATGACATCACTGATGACATCATCCAGTGACTGTGTGTTTCTGTAAAGTTTAAATATTTTTAATATATATAGGAAAAGACGTATTGAAGAATGAGTGGGTGTGTAAGTGTCTGTATGGATGATTTAGTAGGTGCGTGACTGACTCTATAAGTGAGTGATTTAACGTATCTTACTGAATGCATGGGTTAGTGACTAAACTGGGTGAATGTCTGTATCTGTCTGTTGCTGTGTAAGTGGCTGCATGGGTTTGTGAATAGCTACATGAGTGTCTATAAGAGTTATTGATTTGTTGTCTGAGTATCTGTATGGGTGCCTGAGTGTTTGTGTGGATGGGGTGTGTGCGACTGTGCATAGATGTGTGAGTGGGTGATTCACTGGGTGGATGGTTTCAAGAGTGCATCTGTGATAGACTGTATGGGTGGGTAAGTGTGTGTAACAGTGTGTTAGTGAGTGAATGTATGTCCCAGTGGTACATGTGTGAGTAACTACATATGTGAAAGGCAGTATATATGTGTGTTAGAGTATTTAAATGGCTATAAGTGAGAGTGTGTTATTGTGAGAGTGGCTGTATGGATGAGTGTGTGCTTGTATCAGTGATTGTATAAGAGCGTAACAATGTGCTAGTATTTGTATGATTAAGTGAGCTGGTGTGTGTATAACTGTATAGGTGAGTAAATGGCAGTGTGTTTAATTATTTGCATGACTGACTAGGTGTGTGAGTACCTCTATGGATGAGTGGCGGTGTTTGAGTGTCTATATAGGAGTAAGAGTGCATATGATAGTCCTGTACTGAGTGACCATAAGTATGAGTGACTGTACGGGTGAGTGAGTGGATGTGTGTGTGTAGACCTAAGAATCAGTGAGTGGGTATGTAGTTATTGGTGTTGGAGTGTCTATGGTTTTGCGAATGGCAGTCTGTAATTTAGAGTGGGTGTATCAAAGGTTATATTAGGGTGTGAGGAGGTGCATCAGATTATCACGTGGATGATGTCATCAGTGATGTCATTTGAGATGTCATCAGTGATGTCATCAGTGATGTCACTGACCATGTCATGAGTGATGTAATATGTGACGTCATCAGCAGTGCATTGCGGGGCGCGAGTTATAGTTAGCTGAACTAACTATAACGGGGGAATTTCACGGGTTTTTACGAGTGCAATGTCCAAGTAACTATAACTGTCCCTAAAACCTATGGTTTTTTCAGTGAATTTCAAAGGTTTTTAAAATGCTAATTTCTAACTATAACGTGCCTGAAACCTACGGTTTTTCAGTGAATTTCAAAGGTTTTGTAAATGACAATTTTTAAATGTATTAATTGTTATATTAATTTTTTTCATACTGATTTACTACATTTTTAGAAACAATTTTTTTTACATATTTTATTTTTTAAATTACATTGTAATTACATTATACATTACATTACAAAAATACTTTCTCAAAATGAATTACTTTAGTTTAAATACTTTGCACATAGGCAATAGACTTTTAAGTACAGTAGTTACAGTTGTTGCAATGGGCAACACATTTTCAAACACAATGCAACATTCAGCTCAATGTGAATTTCTAGTTAAATGCAATTAGTTACTTTATGGATTACTTTTCTAACCACAGGACTGGATCCTAGATTCAGTCCTGGGACATCTCCTGTAAACAGTTGAGTAAAAGCGTTTTGGTTACAGTACTGATTTTTAAGGAATATTATTGTATTTTAAAAGTTGACACTTAGAAACTTGTTCTCATATAGTCACCAATGTTATCCTATGGAAGGAAATTCACTTAGCAGGTAAAAACTGTTATCGTTACTTTTTCTTACTCAGTGTTGGATCCTGGATCCAGCACTGGTGCATCTCCTGTAAACAGTTGAAAGAATGCGTTTAAGTCATACAGGCGATTTTTAAGGAATATTTGTAGTTTGTAAAAATCAACACTTTGAAACTTTTTTGCTGAAAACCAGACAATGGATTCCTATGGAAGAAAATATAAGTTACTGGTAAGTACGGTTAAAATTACTTTTCAGGGTCAGTGCTGGGCTAAAGATGCAGCACTGGGTTCTCTCCTGATAACAGGTGAGTAAATCGGAATTCGTATTTCGGCTGATTTTAGAGGAATATTTTAAAGTTCCAAAACTCCACACTTAGAAGAATTTCCAAGTGAAACCAGTCAATGTTAGCCTATGGAAGGAAATTCAAGTTACTGGTAAGTACGGTTAGAATTACTTTTCAGGGTCAGTGCTGGGCTAAAAGGTGCAGCACTGGATTTTCTCCTGATAACAGGTGAGTAAGTCGGAATTCGGATTTCGGCTGATTTTAGAGGAATATTTGTATGTTTCAAAAATCAACACTTAGAAACTTTTTCAGCAAAAAGCAGGCAATGATATCCTATGCAAGGAAATTCAAGTTACTAGTAAGTACGGTTAAAATTACTTTTCAGGACCAGTACTGGGCTGAAAGATACAGCACTGAGGTCTCTCCTTATAACAGGTGAGTAAATCGGAATTCGTATTTCGGCTGATTTTAGAGGAATATTTGTATGTTTCAAAAATCAACACTTAGAAACTTTTTCAGCAAAAAGCAGGCAATGATATCCTATGGAAGGAAATTCAAGTTACTGGTAAGTACGGTTAAAATTACTTTTCAGGACCAGTACTGGGCTGAAAGATGCAGCACTGAGGTCTCTCCTTATAACAGGTGAGTAAATCGGAATTCGTATTTCGGATGATTTTAGAAGAATATTTGCACAATGGTGAAGGAAGGGGCGGGGCCTGAGGTGACATCTGTGCAAACGCGCCCCGTGGCGCGTTTTAAGTTGGGGGATTAAGTCCCCTTGAATCCTGAGGGTCCCTAGGGGCCAACTAGCCCACCAGGAACCTCCAATATGCGCCAGGGGCTGCGTTGCAGAGACGTGTAGAGAGGCCACACCCCTTTTACACCTCTCTGCAACGCAGCTCTGTGGCGCTTTCTGGATGTACCTGTTGGGCTAGTTGGCCTCCAGAGACCCTCAGGATTGAAGGGATTTAATTCCCCATCTTAAAACGCGCCACGGGCCTGTTTGCACACATGTCACCTGAAGCCCCGCCCCCTCCCTTCACCACTGTGCAAACACGCCCCGTGGCGCGTTTTAAGTTGGGGGATTAAGTCCCCTTGAATCCTGAGGGTCCCCGGAGTCCAACTAGCCCACCATATACCTCCAAAAAGCGCCACAGAGCTGCGTTGCAGAGAGGTGTAAAGGGGCGTGGCCTCTGTACACCTCTCTGCAAGGCAGCCCCTGGCGCATACTGGAGGTTCCTGGTGGGCTAGTTGGCCCCAGGGACCCCCAGTATTCAAGGGGTCGTTCCCCCTCTGCAAACGCGCCAGGGGCGCGTTTGCAGAGTGGTGAAGGAAGGGGCGGGGCCTGCGGGCCCGATCATTTTTTTTTTGTCCCCTGAAGGGGGGCTGTGTGGCCCCCTTCCTTTTTCCTGTTTTTGGGCCCTGGGGACCCCATCCCCCAGGGCCTTACCCCTTTTTGTAATTTTTTTTTTTTTTAAACGGGGAAAGGGGCCGCGTGGCCCCCTTCCCTGGGCCTGTATTGGCCCCGGGGACCCCATCCCCCGGGGCATGGCCTCTATTTTTAATTTTATTCTTTGGAGGGGGCTGCGTGGCCCCCTCCTCTGGCCATTTAAGGCCCCGGGGACCCCATCCCCTGGGGCCGGCCATACCCCTTTTTTTAATTTTTTTTAAACTTTGGGGAGGGGGCTGCGTGGCCCCCTCCCGAGCCCTACTGCCCCGGGGACCCCATCCCCCGGGGCTGGCCCTCTCTGTTGGGGACTGTGGGGGTCCCCAATCCCCCCACAGTCCCGCCGGCTCCCCGCGTCCCTTGGGAGCTGGCATTGCTTTCCACATGGGGAGCTGCTAAGATGCAGCTCCCCATGTGGAAAAGCAATCGGCTTTGGATATTGGAAGAGAGAGCAGGTTTCCCTGCTCTCTCTTCCAATATCCAAAGCAGTTTGCTATGGCAGGACGGGAGCCGCGAGGCTCCGTCCTGCCATAGCAAACTACAGTGTCCCGGGGGTAGGCACCCCGGAACACTGCAGGAGCCGGCCCTGGGGGTGGCGGTCCCCAGGGCCATCAAGGGCTCCAGGAGGGGGCCGCGCAGCCCCCTCCCTTAAATTGCACAGCCCGGGGAGGTGGTGGTCCCGGGGCTCTGGGAGTCCGTAATGGACCCCCACATTTATTTTATAAGTGCCCCGGGGAGGTGGTGGTCCCCGGGGTGTGTGGGGGCTGGAGCCCCCACACCTTATTTAAATTAAAAAAGAAGCCCGGGGGTGGCGGTCCCCGGGGCTGCGGGAGGGCAGAAGAGCCCTCCCGCACCATTTTTCAATAAAGCCCGGGGGGTGGTGGTCCCCGGGGCTTGGGGGCCCCTTGAGGCCCCCACACATAAATTAACCCCCCCACCATGCCCCCGGGACTTGGGCCACCCGGGGGCAAAATGCAATCGAAGCGCGGGAGACCGCGCTTCGATTTTCCGGCAGGATTCGCGCACCCTGAGCGCATCCTGCCGATTTAAAAAATTATTTTATTTTTTTGCCCAGGGGGTCCTTGTGGGACCCCTGAGCAAACCTAGGGGTCAGGGTGTTTCTACCCTGCCCCCTTTGTGCGCTTTGCGCACTTGTTTCTGTCCCTCGGTTCTACCGAGGGACAAAATGGCTGCCAACATTTCCTGAATCGGAATGTTGACAGCCAGCTGACAACCAATTAACATGCAGCTCGTGATCGGGACGGTGCGCGCAGGGTGCGCTGAGGGTACGCGGACCCTACTCGGCCATAGATATCACTATCTTTTTACTTTTGATTTTCTCAGCAACTACTGAACGGATTTACACCATTTAACAAAAAGGGTTCTTTCTGAACCAAGAACTACCTCTTTGCCAAATTTGGTGTAATTCCGTTCAGCAGTTCAGGCTGTAGCCGTGTCTAAAGTTTCCTATGGAAAATTGCATGGGGAAAACGCGTTTTGGGACCCCCTTTTTCTCGGCCCCCGCTTGACGAATCCCCGAGACTTTCAGGGTAGGAGCGGACCGGAGCGCCCCACAAAGTTTGAAAATTTTGCGAAGATACGTCAACCGGCAAGAGAGTTATTTCAAATAGAATGTCGCGGATTTCCTATGGATAATAGGTTGTAACTATAACTATCTACTGGCGACCGCCAGTAGATAATATATATATATATATATATAACTGCCTGTCTGTGGGTGAGCAGACAAATCAAGACCAGTGATCCTAAAGAGAATATAAATATGTATATTCTGGAGTTTGCCTCATAAAATGAGAACATTTTATTTATTTTTTTACCTAAAGTGTACTATTTTCAGGGAATTTTGGATAAGAAAATGTAGTGGGATGAAGGCAAGTCTAATCACCTTGGATACCACTGGTCTATAGTTTTCAAGACTGTCTGAGGTTGGTAGGTTTTCCTTGGTGGCAATCGATCCCGGCCACAAATATTGCAGTCATCTATCATGCCAAAAGGCTAACACATTTGTTCTGCTTCTAATCCTGCCTTTACATTGTGATGTTTTCTGGCCATTCCTGCCACATACAAAAGGTCCACCTAGGACATGAGCTATTTCAGGAAATTCTGGATTTTTCTGTTACATAAATATAAGTACATTTTTATTTGCCCAAAGTTTGAAGTTTGCATGGCATTTTACTTAAGAAAAGTTGGTATGATTCACAGCCGTCATGTTACTCTGGATTCCCCGGGTCTCTAATTTTCAAAATTGTCTAGGGTTGGTAGGTTTACGTAGGTGCCGGTCGACCTGGCGCAAAGTTGCAGCCATTCACCATCCCAAGAGTGTACCTTTTCCCATCCTCTCCACCTGGTTTTGATTTTTGACCCATTCCTACCTGGTACGATAGGCCCACTCAAACACAACGTGGGTACCAATTTCAAGAGGGTTAAGTATGGAAACCCAGAATAACAGGGCATTTGATATTATCTATTGCATTTTGCAATTTTTTGGTATCCCATGAAGAATGTCAGCACAAATACTTAGCTTTATTGATAATTCATAATATGGAGTGGTAGAAATAGCTAATTTCCCTAAACTCAGATTCTTGGGTGCAATTCAAAAATGAATAGCCTTCATTATTTGATTTTTCATAATTAAGTGATGCAGGTTTGGTACACAATGAAAATTAATGATAAACCACGATTTGGTTGTTGTCTCTGAGTATCTCCGGTTTTTATTCAACCTACAGACATTATATGTTAGTATATCTGCTTCTGAAAGTGCCTGGTCGACTTAGCAGTATATTATTTTCTTAACGCAAAGGGTCACAGACCGTGTTGTCAATTTCTCTTGTCCTAATTATGTTTACTACTTTTTATTTCAACAATTAGGTTCTTTGGGAAATCTTGAGCAAGCAATAAACCCAAATGACCCTTTGCCCTGAAATCAGAATTTTGTCTTGGTTTTAGAAATGAATAGTGTCTAGGTTCGATTTTTTTTTTGTTGAGTTTTATATAGCACGAACTAGACAAGAAATATCAGAGCGCTTTCCATGAGCACCAATTGCCTGACAGAGGGACACATTTTTTTTATTTATATTTTTTGTGAGGCAAGGGGAGATTACATGGTTTGCCCAGAATCACAGGATGTTGAGCGTCCCTGCCGAAACTCGAACCCGGTTCCCTAGTTTGGAGGCCGACCGCTCTACCCGTTAGGCCATATCCTATGGTTTTTGTACCCGTTTCCCCACAAGCTGTAAATAAGTACAGACCGCAAAAACAGGAAATATTGACCACCACCTAGAAAAATTTAGAGAAAAGTGGTAAACAATGTTTTTTTCTTCTCTACTTGTTTCTGAAAGCTGTGAGATCTTACCACAGTAATCAGACACTCTTGTTTCAAAACACTTTTTCCATTATTTGAAACAAAGAAGCTATTTTCTCAGGCCCTATCAGGGTAAAGTACTAACTCTGGGTACCTTACATTCTCCAACCCGTAGGGCAAAAACAGCAATTGGCCGGTATATTATTTGAGAGGAAAGTTTATGTGAGAACTGTCACGAATGTTGAGAAAAGGGTTTAGCTTAGATAGACAAGGCCAAACAGGCACAGATGCTGGGGATTCATCTTTGCTGGAGGCTTTCACCACTGCGTATGATCTTCGAGATCTTCAGTGTCACCCACATGGCCGAGGGTACACAGTCTTGTCTGGAGCACATGGTCCTTCTCCTGCATTGACTACTTTATGGTCCTGTTGACTGCCATGTATAGAATCTTTGAGGTCCATATACATGTGAGAGAGCTCTTAGATCACGCACCAATCAGCATGGCATTCAGAGATGGAGTGATCAGGCCCCCGGGTCTGTGGCGGCTCAGTGCTTCGTGGCTGCTGGGTGTAGAACCCAGGGATGGTCTGAGGAAGGAGATGGAACTATACTTCCAGCTAAATGTTGGAACGGTGGACTCCCTGGTAGATAGTTTGGGAAGCTTTTAAGCTTGTGACGAAAAGTACATTGGGAAATTGAGAAAAGATAGATGAGCAGAAGATAGGATACATTTGAAATCCTAGCTCTTGAAGTGCAATATAGAACCACCAGCAAAGAGCTCCTTGTCCATGAGAATGAGTCCAGTGATATAGAACAGCTGCACAGAGCTCCTTGTCCATGAGACTGAGTCCAGTAATATAGAACAGCTGCCACATAGCTCCTTGTCCATGAGACTGAGTCCAGTAATATAGAACAGCTGCACAGAGCTCCTTGTCCATGAGACTGAGTCCAGTAATATAGAACAGCTGCCACATAGCTCCTTGTCCATGAGACTGAGTCCAGTAATATAGAACAGCTGCCACATAGCTCCTTGTCCATGAGACTGAGTCCAGTAATATAGAACAGCTGCCACAAAGCTCCTCGTCCATGAGACTGAGTCCAGTGATATAGAACAGCTGCCACATAGCTCCTTGTCCATGAGATTGAGTCCAGTGATATAGAACAGCTGCACAGAGCTCCTTGTCCATGAGACTGAGTCCAGTGATATAGAACAGCTGCCACAGAGCTCCATGTCTTTAAAAAGGGGAACTGCGCTGACCCAGCATGCTATCATCCGATCTCTTTGATAGATGCGGAAGTAAAGGTATTGGGTCGGGCTTTGTTGAAGCGTTTATTAGATTGGGCCAATGATAACAATAGTCTGTCAGATATACAGTATGGATTCAGGCCGGGACGTGGCACGATTGAACAGAACTTGAATCTAAATCTGATAGTTAATAAGTATACGGCGGCCAAAAAAGAAAGTATGCACTTAGCCTTCATGGACCTCAGCACAGCATTTGACACAGTGGTAAGATCTAAGCTATGGGCTGTGCTGAGGGACATGGGGATGGATGAAGCCATAGTTGCGCTTTTGCACAACCTACATATGGGGCTCGAGGCAAGGGTAAGATTTGGCCCATCAGGAGAATGCACTAAGCACTTTAAACTGGGGAGTGGGTCAGACAGGGTTGTATTTTAGCTCCTTTTCTTTTTCTTTTATATATAAATCAATTAAATCGGTTTTTAAGGAATAATTGAAAAAACGACCTAAGGATAGGTCGTAGAACGGTACCCACTCTGTTGTACGCAGATGATACCGTCCTTATTTCCCAGACAGCTAATGGCTTGCAATTTTTACTGAACCAATTTGATGAATTTATGGAAAACTTGGGACTAAAAATCAATTTTACCAAATTGTACACTATGACTTTAGGACCTATTGGCACCAAGATTAGAAAATATGTGATAAAGGATAACAATATAGGCAAGGTGGCCAGGTTTAGCTACCTAGGCATACTGTTGGATGATAGACTGTCCTGTGCGCCCTTATTGAACTCACACACCCAATCCTTTAATAGGGTGGCTTATAGTATCAATGCTTTCTCTAGGCGTTTAGGTCACAGTCACATAAAGTCCATATTAAACCTTTATAATGCTAAGTGTGTCCCGGCTGTAACCTACGGGGCAGAAATTTGGGGTTATAAATCTTCCAGACCAATACAAACGGCAGAAAATAAATACCTAAGGAAACTGTTACGCATCCCACAGAATGTCCCATCAGAAATTATTCATGAAGAGATAGGGGCAGGTTATATAGCTGACTATATACGCTTGTGCCCGATACTACTATGGTGCTCTATATGGACTAAAAAATAATTGGATTTTAATAGACTAATATTAAGTGACTTTGAACTTGAACTTTAGCTCGCGTATACGATGGTTGAGCTATATAAAAACTACCCTGTCTAATTTGGGCTTATTGCATGTTTTTAACTCACCTGAGAAAATAACTCGAACAGTTACTGTGGAAGTCAAGAAAGTATTTTTTGAGTATGCTCAAGAACTCAGACTGCAAGACTCACAGCGTACACGCTGTTGTATACATCATGCTATGGTATAAAGTAGTGATAGAATGGAATTTTATCTCACACCTGATATGCTGGTGAACCATAGAAGATTTTTAACATACTTTCAACTGAATATGTTACCGCAGCTTGCAGCAGGATGGCATAGGCCACAAGACCTTCCTGTATGTTCTTGTGATGAGTCTTCTGCACTAGACACTTTACACATTGTATTAATTTGCCCTAAATAGGCCAACGTGCGCCAAAAGTTTATACGCCCTTTATTTGCACATCTGAATTTTAAACAAGCGAGACCTGCCCTTTTATATTTACAGTTTTTAGAAAATTCTACTGTGTGTTTGTATGTGGCGAGATTTTTAATAGCTGTGTATTATGCTTATGCTTGAGATTGAATTGTATAATATTTACCTAATGATATTATTTGTTGCTCTCATTACTTTGGCATGATTGTTTTTACTGTACTTTTATGATTGCCAAAGACAATCGAATAAAGTAATTATTGAATTGAATTGAATTGAATTGACTGAGTCCAGTAATATAGAACAGCTGCCACAGAGCTCCTTGTCCATGAGACCGAGTCCAATGATATAGTGCAGCTGCCACAGAGCTCCTTGTCCATGAGACTGAGTCAAGTAATATAGAACAGCTGCCACAGAGCTCCTTGTCTATGTGACTGAGTGCAGTGATATAGAACAGTTGCCACTGAGCTCCTTGTCTATGTGACTGAGTGCAGTGATATAGAACAGTTGCCACATAGCTCCTTGTCCATGAGACTGAGTCCAGTGATATAGTACAGCTACCACAGAGCGCCTTGTCCATGAGACTGAGTCCATTGATATAGAACGGCCAGCAAAGAGCTCCTTGTCTATGAGACTGAGTCCAGTGATGTAGAACAGCTGCACAGAGCTCCTTGCCCATGAGACTGAGCCCAGTAATATAAAACAGCTGCCACAGAGCTCCTTGTCTATGTGACTGAGTGCAGTGATATAGAACAGTTGCCACTGAGCTCCTTGCCCATGAGACTGAGTCCAGTGACATAGAACAGCTGCCACAGAGCTCCTTGTCTATGAGACTGAGTCCAGTGATATAGTACAGCTACCACAGAGCGCCTTGTCCATGAGACTGAGTCCATTGATATAGAACGGCCAGCAAAGAGTTACTTGTCTATGAGACTGAGTCCAGTGATGTAGAACAGCTGCACAGAGCTCCTTTCCCATGAGACTGAGCCCAGTAATATAAAACAGCTGCCACAGAGCTCCTTGTCCATGAGACTGAGTCCAGTGATATAGTACAGCTGTCACAGAGCTCATTGTCCATGAGACTGAGTCCAGTGATATAGAACGGCCAGCAAAGAGCTCCTTGTCTATGAGACTGAGGAGTACAGTGACATAGAATGGGTGCCACAGAGCTCCTTGTCCATGAGACTGAGTCCAGTGATATAGAACAGCTGCCACGGAGCTCCTTGTTCATAAGACTGAGTCCAGTAATATAGTACAGCTGTCACAGAGCTCATTGTCCATGAGACTGAGTCCAGTGATATAGAACAGCTGCACAGAGCTCCTTGTCCATGAGACTGAGTCCAGTGATATAGAGCAGCTGCACAGATCTCCTTGTCCATGAGACTGAGTCCAGTGATATAGAACAGCTGCCACGGAGCTCCTTGTCCATAAGACTGAGTCCAGTAATATAGTACAGCTGTCACAGAGCTCATTGTCCATGAGACTGAGTCCAGTGATATAGAACGGCCAGCAAAGAGCTCCTTGTCTATGAGACTGAGTCCAGTGATATAGAACAGCTGCCACAGAGCTCCTTGTCCATGAGACTGAGTCCAGTGATATAGAACAGCTGCACAGAGCTCCTTGTCCATGAGACTGAGTCAAGTAATATAGAATAGCTGTCACAGAGCTCATTGTCCATGAGACTGAGTCCAGTGATATAGAACGGCCAGCAAAGAGCTCCTTGTCTATGAGACTGAGGAGTCCAGTCATATAGAATGGGTGCCACAGAGCTCCTTGTCCATGAGACTGAGTCCAGTGATATAGGACGGCTGCACAGAGCTCCTTGTCCATGAGACTGAGTCCAGTGATATAGAACGGCTGCACAGAGCTCCTTGTCCATGAGACTGGGGTCCAGTGATAAAGAACAGCTGCACAGAGCTCCTTGTCCATGAGACTGAGTCCAGTGATATAGAACAGCTGCACAGAGCTCCTTGTCCATGAGATTGAGTCCAGTGATATAGAACAGCTGCACAGAGCTCCTTACCCATGTGACTGACTCCGGTAATATAGAACAGCTGCACAGAGCTCCTTGCCTATGAGACTGAGTCCAGTGATATAGAACGGCCAGCAAAGAGCTCCTTGTCTATGAGACTGAGTCCAGTGATATAGAACAGCTGCACAGAGCTCCTTGTCCATGAGACTGAGTCAAGTAATATAGAATAGCTGTCACAGAGCTCATTGTCCATGAGACTGAGTCCAGTGATATAGAACGGCCAGCAAAGAGCTCCTTGTCTATGAGACTGAGGAGTCCAGTGATATAGAATGGGTGCCACAGAGCTCCTTGTCCATGAGACTGAGTCCAGTGATATAGAACGGCTGCACAGAGCTCCTTGTCCATGAGACTGAGTCCAGTGATATAGAACGGCTGCACAGAGCTCCTTGTCCATGAGACTGAGTCCAGTGATAAAGAACAGCTGCACAGAGCTCCTTGTCCATGAGACTGAGCCAGTGATATAGAACATCTGCACAGAGCTCCTTGTCCATGAGATTGAGTCCAGTGATATAGAACAGCTGCACAGAGCTCCTTGTCCATGTGACTGACTCCGGTATTATAGAACAGCTGCACAGAGCTCCTTGCCTATGAGACTGAGTCCAGTGATATAGAACGGCCAGCAAAGAGCTCCTTGTCTATGAGACTGAGTCCAGTGATATAGAATGGCTACCACAGAGCTCCTTGTCCATGTGACTGAGTCCGGTAATATAGAACAGCTGCACAGAGCTCCTTTCCTATGAGACTGAGTCCAGTGATATAAAATGGCCAGCAAAGAGCTCCTTGTCTATGAGACTGAGTCCAGTGATGTAGAACAGCTGCACAGAGCTCCTTGTCCATGAGACTGAGTCCAGTGATATAGTACAGCTGTCACAGAGCTCATTGTCCATGAGACTGAGTCCAGTGATATAGAACGGCCAGCAAAGAGCTCCTTGTCCATGAGACTGAGTCCAGTGGTATAGAACAGCTGCACAGAGCTCCTTGTCCATGAGACTGAGTCCAGTGATATAGTACAGCTGCCACAGAGCTCCTTGTCCATGAGACTGAGTCCAGTGATATAGAATAGCTGCACAGAGCTCCTTGTCCATGAGACTGAGTCCAGTGATATAGAACAGCTGCCACGGAGCTCCTTGTCCATAAGACTGAGTCCAGTGATAGTACAGCTGTCACAGAGCTCATTGTCCATGAGACTGAGTCCAGTGATATAGAACGGCCAGCAAAGAGCTCCTTGTCTATGAGACTGAGTCCTGTGATATAGAACAGCTGCCACAGAGCTCCTTGTCCATAAGACTAAGTCCAGTAATATAGTACAGTTGTCACAGAGCTCATTGTCCATGAGACTGAGTCCAGTGATATAGAATGGCCAGCAAAGAGCTCCTTGTCTATGAGACTGAGTCCAGTGATATAGAACAGCTGCCACAGAGCTCCTTGTCCATGAGACTGAGTCCAGTGATATAGAACAGCTGCACAGAGCTCCTTGTCCATGAGACTGAGTCCAGTGATATAGAACAGCTGCACAGAACTCCTTGTCCATGAGACTGAGTCCAGTGATATAGAACAGCTGCACAGAGCTCCTTGTCCATGGGACTGAGACCAGTGATATAGAATGGATACCACAGAGCGCCTTGTCCATGAGACTGAGTCCAGTGATATAGAACGGCTGCCATAGAGCTCCTTGTCCATGTGACTGAGTCCGGTAATATAAAACAGCTGCCACAGAGCTCCTTGTCCATGAGACTGAGTCCAGTGATATAGTACAGCTGTCACAGAGCTCATTGTCCATGAGACTGAGTCCAGTGATATAGAACGGCCAGCAAAGAGCTCCTGTCTATGAGACTGAGTCCAGTGATATAGAACAGCTGCACAGAACTCCTTGTCCATGAGACCGAGTCCAGTGATATAGTACAGCTATCACAGAGCTCCTTGTCCATGAGACTGAGTCCAGTGATATAGAACAGCTGCACAGAGCTCCTTGTCCATGAGACTGAGTCCAGTGATATAGTACAGCTGCCACGGAGCTCCTTGTCCATGAGACTGAGTCCAGTGATATAGATTAGCTGCACAGAGCTCCTTGTCCATGAGACTGAGTCCAGTGATATAGAACAGCTGCCACAGAGCTCCTTGTCCATAAGACTGAGTCCAGTAATATAGTACAGCTGTTACAGAGCTCATTGTCCATGAGACTGAGTCCAGTGATATAGAACAGCTGCACAGAGCTCCTTGTCCATGAGACTGAGTCCAGTGATATAGAACAGCTGCCACGGAGCTCCTTGTCCATAAGACTGAGTCCAGTAATATAGTACAGCTGTCACAGAGCCCATTGTCCATGACACTGAGTCCAGTGATATAGAACAGCCAGCAAAGAGCTCCTTGTCCATGAGACTGAGTCCAGTGATATAGAACGGCTGCACAGAGCTCCTTGTCCATGAGACTGAGTCCAGTGATATAGAACGGCTGCACAGAGCTCCTTGTCCATGAGACCGAGTCCAGTGATATAGAACAGCTGCACAGAGCTCCTTGTCCATGAGACTGAGTCCAATGATATAGAACAGCTGCACAGAGCTCCTTGTCCATGAGACTGAGTCCAGTGATATAGAACAGCTGCACAGAGCTCCTTGTCCATGAGACTGAGTCCAGTGATATAGAATGGCTACCACAGAGCGCCTTGTCCATGAGACTGAGTCCAGTGATATAGAACGGCTGACACAGAGCTCCTTGTCCATGTGACTGAGTCCGGTAATATAGAACAGCTGCACAGCGCTCCTTGCCTATGAGACTGAGTCCAGTGATATAGAACGGCCAGCAAAGAGATCCTTGTCTATGAGACTGAGTCCAGTGATATAGAATGGCTGCCACAGAGCTCCTTGTCCATGTGACTGAGTCCGGTAATTTAGAACAGCTGCACAGAGCTCCTTGCCTATGAGACTGAGTCCAGTGATATAGAACGGCCAGCAAAGAGATCCTTGTCTATGAGACTGAGTCCAGTGATATAGTACAGCTGTCACAGAGTTCATTGTCCATGAGACTGAGTCCAGTGATATAGAACGGCCAGCAAAGAGCTGCTTGTCTATGAAACTGAGTCCAGTGATATAGAACAGCTGCACAGAACTCCTTGTCCATGAGACCGAGTCCAGTGATATAGTACAGCTGTCACAGAGTTCATTGTCCATGAAACTGAGTTCAGTGATATAGAACAGCTGCACAGAGCTCCTTGTCCATGAGACTGAGTCCAGTGGTATAGAACAGCTGCACAGAGCTCCTTGTCCATGAGACTGAGTCCAGTGATATAGTACAGCTGCCACGGAGCTCCTTGTCCATGAGACTGAGTCCAGTGATATAGAACAGCTGCACAGAGCTCCTTGTCCATGAGACTGAGTCCAGTGATATAGAACAGCTGCCACGGAGCTCCTTGTCCATAAGACTGAGCCCAGTAATATAGTACAGCTGTCACATAGCTCCTTGTCCATGAGACTGAGCCCAGCGATATAGAACAGCTGCACAGAGCTCCTTGTCCATGAGACTGAGGCTAGTGATATAGAATGGCTGCACAGAGCTCCTTGTCCATGAGACTGAGTCCAGTAATATAGAACAGCTGCACAGAGCTCCTTGTCAATGAGACTGAGTCTAGTGATATAGAACAGCTGCACAGAGCTCCTTGTCCATGAGACTGAGTCCAGTGATATAGAATGGCTACCACAGTGTGCCTTGTCCATGAGACTGAGTCCAGTGATATAGAACGGCTGCCACAGAGCTCCTTGTCCATGTGACTGAGTCCGGTAATATAGAACAGCTGCCCTAGCTCCTTGCCTATGAGACTGAGTCCAGTGATATAGAACGGCCAGCAAAGAGCTCCTTGTGTATGAAACTGAGTCCAGTGATGTAGAACAGCTGCACAGAGCTCCTTGTCCATGAGACTGAGCCCAGTAATATAGAACAGCTGCCACAGAGCTCCTTGTCCATGAGACTGTGTCCAGTGATATAGTACAGCTGTCACGGAGCTCATTGTCCATGAGACTGAGTCCAGTGATATAGAACGGCCAGCAAAGAGCTCCTTGTCTATAAGATTGAGTCCAGTGATATAGAACAGCTGCATAGAGCTCCTTGTCCATGAGACTGAGTCCAGTGATATAGAACAGATGCACAGAGCTCCTTGTACATGAGACTAAGTCCAGTGATATAGTACAGCTATCACAGAGCGCCTTGTCCATGAGACTGAGTCCAGTGATATAGAACAGCTGCACAGAGCTCCTTGTCCATGAGACTGAGTCCAGTGATATAGTACAGCTGCCACGGAGCTCCTTGTCCATGAGACTGAGTCCAGTGATATAGAACAGCTGCACAGAGCTCCTTGTCCATGAGACTGAGTCCAGTGATATAGAACAGCTGCCACGGAGCTCCTTGTCCATAAGACTGAGTCCAGTAATAGTACAGCTGTCACAGAGCTCATTGTCCATGAGACTGAGTCCAGTGATATAGAACGGCCAATAAAGAGCTCCTTGTCTATGAGACTGAGTCCAGTGATATAGAACAGCTGCCACAGAGCTCCTTGTCCATAAGACTGAGTCCAGTAATATAGTACAGCTGTCACAGAGCTCATTGTCCATGAGACTGAGTCCAGTGATATAGAACAGCTGCACAGAGCTCCTTGTCCATGAGACTGAGTCCAGTGATATAGAACAGCTGCCACGGAGCTCCTTGTCCATAAGACTGAGTCCAGTAATATAGTACAGCTGTCACAGAGCCCATTGTCCATGAGACTGAGTCCAGTGATATAGAACAGCCAGCAAAGAGCTCCTTGTCTATGAGACTGAGTCCAGTGATATAGAACAGCTGCCACAGAGCTCCTTGTCCATGAGACTGAGTACAGTGATATAGAACAGCTGCACAGAGCTCCTTGTCCATGAGACTGAGTCCAGTGATATAGAACAGCTGCACAGAGCTCCTTGTCCATGAGACTGAGTCCAGTGATATAGAACGGCTGCACAGAGCTCCTTGTCTATGAGACTGAGTCCAGTGATATAGAACAGCTGCCACAGAGCTCCTTGTCCATAAGACTGAGTCCAGTAATATAGTACAGCTGTCACAGAGCTCATTGTCCATGAGACTGAGTCCAGTGATATAGAACAGCTGCACAGAGCTCCTTGTCCATGAGACTGAGTCCAGTGATATAGAACAGCTGCCACGGAGCTCCTTGTCCATAAGACTGAGTCCAGTAATATAGTACAGCTGTCACAGAGCCCATTGTCCATGAGACTGAGTCCAGTGATATAGAACAGCCAGCAAAGAGCTCCTTGTCTATGAGACTGAGTCCAGTGATATAGAACAGCTGCCACAGAGCTCCTTGTCCATGAGACTGAGTCCAGTGATATAGAACAGCTGCCACAGAGCTCCTTGTCCATGAGACTGAGTCCAGTGATATAGAACAGCTGCACAGAGCTCCTTGTCCATGAGACTGAGACCAGTGATATAGAACGGCTGCACAGAGCTCCTTGTCCATGAGACTGAGTCCAGTGATATAGAACGGCTGCACAGAGCTCCTTGTCCATGAGACCGAGTCCAGTGATATAGAACAGCTGCACAGAGCTCCTTGTCCATGAGACTGAGTCCAATGATATAGAACAGCTGCACAGAGCTCCTTGTCCATGAGACTGAGTCCAGTGATATAGAACAGCTGCACAGAGCTCCTTGTCCATGAGACTGAGTCCAGTGATATAGAATGGCTACCACAGAGCGCCTTGTCCATGAGACTGAGTCCAATGATATAGAACGGCTGACACAGAGCTCCTTGTCCATGTGACTGAGTCCGGTAATATAGAACAGCTGCACAGAGCTCCTTGCCTATGAGACTGAGTCCAGTGATATAGAACGGCCAGCAAAGAGATCCTTGTCTATGAGACTGAGTCCAGTGATATAGTACAGCTGTCACAGAGTTCATTGTCCATGAGACTGAGTCCAGTGATATAGAATGGCCAGCAAAGAGCTCCTTGTCTATGAGACTGAGTCCAGTGATATAAAACAGCTGCCACAGAGCTCCTTGTCCATGAGACTGAGTCCAGTGATATAGTACAGCTGTCACAGAGTTCATTGTCCATGAGACTGAGTCCAGTGATATAGAACGGCCAGCAAAGAGCTCCTTGTCTATGAGACTGAGTCCAGTGATATAGAACAGCTGCACAGAACTCCTTGTCCATGAGACCGAGTCCAGTGATATAGTACAGCTATCACAGAGCTCCTTGTCCATGAAACTGAGTTCAGTGATATAGAACAGCTGCACAGAGCTCCTTGTCCATGAGACTGAGTCCAGTGGTATAGAACAGCTGCACAGAGCTCCTTGTCCATGAGACTGAGTCCAGTGATATAGTACAGCTGCCACGGAGCTCCTTGTCCATGAGACTGAGTCCAGTGATATAGAACAGCTGCACAGAGCTCCTTGTCCATGAGACTGAGTCCAGTGATATAGAACAGCTGCCACGGAGCTCCTTGTCCATAAGACTGAGCCCAGTAATATAGTACAGCTGTCACAGAGCTCCTTGTCCATGAGACTGAGCCCAGCGATATAGAACAGCTGCACAGAGCTCCTTGTCCATGAGACTGTGTCTAGTGATATAGAATGGCTGCACAGAGCTCCTTGTCCATGAGACTGAGTCCAGTAATATAGAACAGCTGCACAGAGCTCCTTGTCAATGAGACTGAGTCTAGTGATATAGAACAGCTGCACAGAGCTCCTTGTCCATGAGACTGAGTCCAGTGATATAGAATGGCTACCACAGTGTGCCTTGTCCATGAGACTGAGTCCAGTGATATAGAACGGCTGCCAAAGAGCTCCTTGTCCATGTGACTGAGTCCGGTAATATAGAACAGCTGCCCTAGCTCCTTGTCTATGAGACTGAGTCCAGTGATATAGAATGGCCAGCAAAGAGCTCCTTGTGTATGAAACTGAGTCCAGTGATGTAGAACAGCTGCACAGAGCTCCTTGTCCATGAGACTGAGCCCAGTAATATAGAACAGCTGCCACAGAGCTCCTTGTCCATGAGACTGAGTCCAGTGATATAGTACAGCTGTCACGGAGCTCATTGTCCATGAGACTGAGTCCAGTGATATAGAACGGCCAGCAAAGAGCTCCTTGTCTATAAGATTGAGTCCAGTGATATAGAACAGCTGCATAGAGCTCCTTGTCCATGAGACTGAGTCCAGTGATATAGAACAGATGCACAGAGCTCCTTGTCCATGAGACTGAGTCCAGTGATATAGTACAGCTATCACAGAGCTCCTTGTCCATTAGACTGAGTCCAGTGATATAGAACAGCTGCACAGAGCTCCTTGTCCATGAGACTGAGTCCAGTGATTTAGAACAGCTGCACAGAGCTCCTTGTCCATGACACTGAGTCCAGTGATATAGTACAGCTATCACAGAGCTCCTTGTCCATGAGACTGACTCCAGTGATATAGAACAGCTGCACCGAGCTTCTTGTCCATGAGACTGAGTCCAGTGATATAGAACAGCTGCCACGGGGCTCCTTGTCCATGAGACTGAGTCCAGTAATATAGTACAGCTGTCACAGAGCTCATTGTCCATGAGACTGAGTCCAGTGATATAGAACAGCCAGCAAAGAGCTCCTTGTCCATGAGACTGAGTCTAGTGATATAGAACAGCTGCACAGAGCTCCTTGTCCATGAGACTGAGTCCAGTGATATAGAACAGCTGCACAGAGCTCTTTGTCCATGAGACTGAGTCCAGTGATATAGAATGGCTACCACAGAGCGCCTTGTCCATGAGACTGACTCCAGTGATATAGAACGGCTGCACAGAGCTCCTTGTCCATGAGACTGACTCCAGTGATATAGAACGGCTGCACAGAGCTCCTTGTCTATGAGACTGAGTCCAGTGATATAGAACGGCTGCACAGAGCTCCTTGTCCATGAGTCTGAGTCCAGTGATATAGAACAACTGCACAGAGCTCCTTGTCCATAAGACTGAGTGCAGTGATATAGAACAGCTGCACAGCGCTCCTTGTCCATGAGACTGAGTCTAGTGATATAGAATGGCTGTCACAGAGCTCATTGTCCATGAGACTGAGTCCAGTGATATAGAACGGCCAGGAAAGAGCTCCTTGTCTATGAGACTGAGTCCAGTGATATAGAACAGCTGCACAGAGCTCCTTGTCCATGAGACTGAGTCCAGTGATATAGAACAGCTGCACAGAGCTCCTTGTCCATGAGACTGAGTCCAGTGATATACAACAGCTGCACAGAGCTCCTTGTCTATGAGACTGAGTCGAAAAGGATAAATTACAGCCAACTGTTTATGGGAGAAGTTTACAAACATGGGGATGAGACCATCAGATCTCTAGATTGACTAAGCACAAGACATATCCAGAAACAAATTGTAGCCAACCTTAAGAAAGTAAAAGACCAAGTTGTTGCAGCCTCTGTGGTAATCACCAAAACATTCTCAAGGTTTTATCAAATATTGTTTACTTCAGTGTCGGAGGTAGAGGAATGAGCACTATGGCCCTTCTTTGTGGGCCTCCTGATAAGAACCATGACAAGAATTCTCTGAACCGCAAGATTACGATTACATAAGTCATGAAGTCATTCAACCAGATGCAATCAAATGGACTCCCACTTGAATTCTTAAAGGCATCCTTCGATCTCCTGGCCCATCTCCTGCTGGCAACGTATGCCACCTTTAGGTAGGCTGGGGAGCTGCCACAAGATTTAAGGAAGGTTTTTATTATTGCCATACAAACACCACGTAAACCAACAGACCACTGCGACTCAAAAAGGCTGAACTCCGTTCTAAATGTGGAGGTAAAAATGTTTGATAAGATTCTGGTAAATTGTTTAATTTCTGTTATTGTAGCACTAGTGGACGTGACCAAAGTGCTTCATGCCTTACTGATGGACAAGAAACAAACTGATCTTCATGCCATTCTGGCTCTAATAGGGTGGCTGTGTGCACCACTGGCAAAACTTCCAAGTGATTTGGAAAAGGCATTTTATACCCTGAACTGGAGCTATAATTTTGTGCTCCTGGAGCGACTCAACCTAGTACCCACTTTCTTCACCTACACTCGAATCCCAAGTGAGACTGCACATGAATAATATTTTCTCTAGCCCCCGACACCACTTTTTGCATTCCAATAGAACTGCTAGCGGAACACCTTAGGGCAGACAATGGTGTTACAGACTTTAGCTGGGCACTTGGGGTGGAAGACAGGGTCTCATTGCAGCCTCACCAATCCAGAACGGTCTGGACTGTGTGCAATCCAGATGGTGAACTAACTTGAGGACATCCTCAGTCTGCGAGTTAAGTGTGTGAATTCCACTGTTCACCCCTTAGGGGAATGAAGGAGGCTGGTAACAATGCTGCCCAGTCGCAAATTAGACTAGCGAAGTTAATCAGTTAATGCGCCCTGAATGCGGGAGGAAAATGTAACCTCTCTAATGGTAACGAGGAAGGACCTTCTGCAGTAGGCACTGCTGAGAATATCCCTGAGGGGCAGAGAAGTTTTACTCTAAATGATTGTGCCCCCTAGGAAACTCTACATACTACAGAATATATGGCAGAAGATGACATCTCGGTTCTTGGAGGCTGACTTCCGTGATAAGATCCTTTCTGAGGAACAACCTCATGCTCAGAGTGAGCATTGTAAAATGTTTGAGTCCCCGTATGATGGTGGTCTTGGCACATCAGAGTTTGTTGCATATTACTGAGCATCCCAACTGGCAGTTATAAATGACTGAATCCTCAGTGCTGAAGATAACCCTGCCTTTAGCAGCGGATAGTGGGCCATGGGGAAAAATGGACCACTATGTTTCCTCAATGGGGATGATTACCGTTGGACACTCCATTCACCACCCAAACTGTGCTGGGGGTATGGAGATAATTCCTCCATACAACGGGTTGGACTACGAAACTATTCAAACAAGCCCTGCTGTGGACTCGCATGCCCCTACCGCGGGTGACGGTTCTGGAACGGTTAGTTTGATTGGCGCATTGGACATCACCACGCTGGAGGACATAGTCACACATACCTGAATTAAAACATATGCCTCCCTTGAGGACGAGATCAGATGAAGTCCAAATTCTTGCATTCCCTGCAGAACTGGTACGCATGGACACCACACCTGACCCAACTAGACAACCACCCAGAGTTTAGTCCACTAGTAGCGAAACTTACCAGGGCAGATTTCTTGACAAAACTCTAGTAATAAACACATGTGATGGGTTTCTAGATCTAGAAGCGGCTTGTGATAATGATTATGGCCCCTTTGAGGGTGATGATGGGAAGATTGACCTAATGACCCCCAGAGAGATTGTGATTTCCACTAAAGACTTATTCAATCTCACTGATCCAGTGAATTAACTATACCAAGGAAAGACTTTGGCAGATGGATAGGGAGTCCTCCCCAACATTCTTTAATCAATTAATCAATCAAGGTTTTGTAGAGCGCACTACTCACCCGTTAGGGTCTCAAGGCCCTGAGGGTGGGTGTGAGCATTCTTGAGATACTAAGCGGAAGATGGAGGTTCTCTGCACTCAGTATGGAGCTGTCAGGTGGTTGGGAGCTTCTGGGATGCTTTAAAATGAGTCTTAATGGCTGTTCCCAACCTCCCTTTTATCCTTAGCTCCCAGTGAGCGCTTCTCAACATGTTCGATGACCTAGATATAGGCAGCTACACCAAACCTTTTGTAGGTCTAGGCCTGGCAACTGCAAAGGAGAGGGCGCTCACAAATGAAGAAAGGATGAAGCACTGAGTGCTACTAAACGGAAAGTGGGGATCGACGTTGCAGAATCCTGGAGGAGCTAATGTATGAAGTAGGTGAGTGCTCCCGAAACATAATACAATGTGGGCCCAAAGAACAGAGCAAACACAAGGAGATGATGGACGGAGCGCTGAAACTTTTCAGACACTCACCCCCAGTCACAGATCTGGGTTTAAAGAACAGAACATCAGGGAATTACAGACTGAGAGCCCTCTCGAAGACTGCCTTGTCATGGAAGAGTACAGAATGGTCGCTGCACCTTACACATGTAGCAATTGGTATTTTACTTATACACATGCTGAAATAACTCGATCTTGTCTCGCTGGCTTGTTCATTTTGGTTTTTGTGTTATGTAAGTATTACATACCATTTATTTATTTAAGTATTACATAAACACGGTGTATAAAAAAAGAGTTTGGCACCTGAATAGATAGCCTTAGCATTTCTGTTTCCAGTGACTGTTGTTTGTCTTTCACGTAATGACGCTGGGAGGGAATTGGACTGGAGTCAGCAGAGAAAAAGTAGAAATTTTCCAGCTATTGCTCGATAATTTTAAGTTTCAGTTCCTGGTGCGCAGGCGTTATGAGTCACTACTGCATGTGTTATTCCACACAGAAGATGTGAATGTGGTAAACAGGCAAGTGATTAAACTGCACATAACTCATTCTCAGGGAATCTGCCAAACTGAGCATAACTTGCAGTGTTTTATGACGCACTAAAAGTAAAGCACGCACATCCAGTGTGTCGAGTTTTACTGTTCTCGGTCAGCACATATTATGGTTTGATCTGAAATATATTTGGGAGTTGTTATGACTATTTTTTGCATGTCGGAAACCCCGCTTCTGTTGTTACATTTATTTACGGGTACTATCAATTTACATTTTTCTGGGGCAGAAAAATGATAAAAAGCTATCGGTAACTAGAGGAGGGCGAGGAGCCTCTCTCTGCAACGTGTTGTTTTGAAAAATAAGCTGAGTCGAACGGGAAATCAAAAGCAGTCCTGGCAACAATGACCAGCACTGCTTTTGTGTTTTTCTCTTTGTCTTTTTTTTCTTTGTCTTCCTTTCAACCTCTCTCTTTCTCCAAGCCCCACTGTGCCAGATGCCCTAACCCTCGGAGTCGGGAGCAGAAGAGTGAGAGAAGCAAGGGCCCGGGCTTTAAAACTGGACTTCAAAGCTTAAACCCCCCCTTCCCCCCTCCCGGGAATTGTCGGAGGTAATAACCAAACTGGAATACCCGGCCCAGGAAATAAGTGTCTTACAACTCTCACACAAATGACAATTAAGTTATAATTTCTCAAGAATGTATACAACCATGTTTGTCGATTCGCCAATGTGGCTACAAAGAGCCATGTTCAATTTGTGTTCCTGCCATTAGCTTTTTTGACCAGAGAGACAAGGGTGACAAAGACTTGCCAGGACTACCAAAAAACAATGCAAAGGAAGCCAGTGCCTACCTCCGACTGATGTCTAATATGTGAGGTCATAAGCAGTGCATTGCGGGGGCTTAAGTTATAGTTAGCTCAGGTAACTATAACTGCTGAACTTCACAGGTTTTGTATGAGTGAAATCTGAGCCTAACTATAATGTCCCTGTAACCTTTGTTTTTTTCAGTGAATATTACCTACTGGTGGTCGCCAGTAGGTAGTTATAGTTAGTATGGCTAGGACATGCAGTACTACGCCCGTACACGAACTGCATGTCCTAGCCACCAGCGCACCTGAGAATGAGGAGGAGGGGCAGGAGAGCAGCAGCGGCGCTATAAAAGCGCACTATGCCAGAAGTAGACGCATAGAAGACACGCACAGTAGCGTGTTTACCGCACCTGCATTCGCCGAAACCCCTGGTTACACCTCGCTGGGACGGAACAGGGCATCGCGTAATATTGGAGGGCCCTGGAGTTTCCTGATGTGGCTCTCACTTTCCATCATCACAACGTAAAGGAAGGAACAAATTGGGGCATCTACCCCTGCAGTTCCCTTGATGATGGATGCATTCTGTACATTTTTAACATCGGTCTCGTAGATAGACTCATTAAATCAACGAGTTATACATCTCCCTTAAGACTTTACGTTCGACTGACAGTCATAAGGATTCATATATACCATGGCTTCCTGATGAAGGCTCAAAGCCGAAACACGCGTAGGACACGATTTATTCCAGCCATGACTATTATGAATGTTTTTCTCGACTGAAAAAGAGGCCATACTGCATTTGGTGATACTAAATCCTTAACAAATTAAATGATACCCCACAAGAAGAAAATTCTAAAATATTCCTAGCAATGACTAGAGGTTTTTTGTAATGAACACAATGAACAATCCATTGTCTGTTTAAAGTATAAAAATTGTTTTGAATTCTTGCAGTACATCCATGATAAAATAGGCAGTGGATGAATGTGGGAGTATGCTTGACAGGACCTAGTAAGAACCATTACAGAAATATATACATTATATGGTATGCAATGAACTAAATATGAGCCTCTGCTTATGTATATAATGTATTTGTATTGATTTTTAACAAAAATAAGAAATATCTAACATTGTTGAATAAATAAAAATATTTTTGATAACGACTAGCATCTGGTTAATGATAGGTTAATGATACGTTGATATTCAAATTTTGAAGGTCCATTTTGCATTGTATTCCCAAAGTTTTGTACACACTTGTCATTTTTTCCCCTAATTTAGGAAATATTCTCATTTTCAGGGGTACCCCTATTTTTGCAACCATCTGATTGGCTGCCAACACTTCAAACCAGGAAGTGTTGGCAGCCATCTTGTGACTTGGTTGAACCGAGTCACAAGAAAAAACGTGAAAAAACAAGAAAAGGGGGCTGGTTAGAAACACCCTGACCCCATAGGCCTTTTCAGGGGGTCCACCCCCCCCAAAAAAAATCAAAAAAAAAAATCTCCGGGATTCGCGGTAGATCCGCGAATCCGGCAGAACATTTTAAAAAAACAAAGCGCGGGTTCCAGCGCTTTGTTTCTTTTAGGCCCCCGGGTGGGCCAGGTCCCGGGGCAATTTAAAATAGTGATGCGGGGGCCCCTGCAGCCCCGTGGACCGCCACCTCCCCGGGGCTAATTTGTTGAAATGCGGGGGGCCCTGCACCTCTCTCTTGAACTTCTCTGTCCACACTTCAGAAGTCCCGGGGAGGTGCGGAGAGATTAAATGAAATAATGATTTCTAAAGCGCACTACTACCGGTGGGTGTCTAGGCGCTGACTGCCAAAACGGGGTGGGTCCGAGTGAAAATAACACCAGCCTAGTGAAACACAAGAGAGGCGGCGAAGCAAGATAAACTAGTGGTTGAATAACCAAGTTTTAAGTGCTTTCCGAAACGTGAATAGATTTCCTGAAGTTTTGAGTGTTAGTGACATCGTTTTCCAGAGTTTGGCAGTGGCCACTGCAAAGCTCTTGCCTCCCCAGGTAGCTCTTTTAAACTTGGGAACAACCAGGTTAGCCTGGGAGGCCGATCTTAAGGTTCTGGCAGGGGTGTACAGATGGAAGAGTTGCTTAATAGAGGCTGGACCCTCCGAGTGGAGGGCCTTAAAGGCTATGCACAAGGCCTTGAACATAACCCTCTTTTTGACCGGGAGGCAGTGGAGTAGAGGGAGGGACTTGGATACCGACTGATGCTTTGGAATTCCCAAAAGCAATCTAGCGGCCGCATTTTGGACCATTTGTAGTTTGTCCAGGGCTTTCTTATGGGAGGTCAGGAAGAGCCCGTTGCAGTAATCTGTTTTAGAAAAGATTAGTGTTGTGATCACTGCTTTGCGTAGGTCCATTGGGATAAAAGGAAAAACCTCCCTGAGTGATTTAAAGATGAAAAAACATGATGAGGTAATGGCATTGGCATGTCCCACAAAAGACAGTTTTTCATCAAACTGTACTCCCAGGTTTTTCACCTTTGGCACCGGAATGGGGAGGGAACCCAACTCTTGAGGCCACCATGAAGGAGACCAGAAGGAGGGTTGCTTGCCAAAGAGTAGTACCTCAGTTTTGTCTGAGTTCAATTTCAGACAATTGTTTGACATCCACCTCCCAATCTGTATCATGCAGTTGTGAAAGCATTTAGCTGTGTTATCTGTATTCTCTGTGACAGACACTACAATTTGGGTGTCGTCAGCATAAGAGACAACCGAGAAGCCCAGGTCTTTGATTAGTGAAGCCAGAGGTGTGACGTATAAATGCTCCATCAGAGGCCGGGACATTGTTAGCTGTGGGTTTATGTTTCTGGCCCCTGAGCTCAAACATTGTCATTCACTGGCCGGCCCTGTTATCAGGGCCGCAACAATCAGGGGCTATCAGTAAACAGGATCCGCTTCCAGCGGCCTTTATGAGCCAGCGGGGAGAAAACAAAACCCTCCCAGCCCTGAGCAGAGAGGCGCTGTAGAGAGGCACACGGGCAGGGCAAGCTGCCCACACCCAGCAGAGGCACCCTCTCCTGCTTCACACACACATCCTCCGCAGGGAGGCACGTGGGTAGGGCGAACTGCCCACACCCAGCAAAAATACCCTCTCCTGCTTCACGCATGCATCCTTGAGCATGGAGAAGCCACAGAGAGGCACAGGGCAGGGTCAGCTGCCCACACCTAGCAGAGGCACCCTCTCCTGCTTCACACACACATCCTCCGCAGGGAGGCCCGCGCGAAGGATCAGCTGCCCACACTCAGCAGAGGCACTCTCTCATGCTCCACACACACATCGCTGAGCACGGAGAAGCCGTAGAGAGGCACGGTCAGCTGGTCACACCCAGCAGAGGCACCCTCGCCTGATTCACACACATCCTCTGCAGGAAGGCACACGGGCAGGGTCAGCTGCCCACACCCAGCAGAGGCACCCTCTCCTGCTCCATGTACACATTGCTGAGCACGGAGAAGCCATAGAGAGGCAGAGGCAGAGTGCCCACACCTAGCAGAGCCACCCGCTTTCAAAATCGTGTGTATTTGTGTGTGCAGAATGGAAGGCAGACTACACACTCCTGGCTCACACACACCACACTAGACACACCTAAGCATGGAGGACCTTGGCATAGCCCCTTAGAGACAGGGCGTAGCTTATAGTGGTGCAGCAAGTGCAGTGACACCAGGGCCCAGAGGGCTGATGGGCTCACTGAACCCTTTACTTTATGATTCACACAACCGGACGTTGTTTCGTGGACCCTAGTGCAATGACGAGGTTCCTTACTGGAGTTAATGTTAAAGGGTATATTGTGGTACCAATATTGCTCTATAATACTCCTCGTGCTTGAAAATGTGCACCTCATAGAACGTCCATCTAGGTACAGCCCTGTAGGGTCTTTCATCAGAAAAAAGTCAGGCCAGGCCAGGCAGAAAAGCGGCTTTTAAGTCCAACGTGAACAAGCCAAGGAGCACTGAGAGAAAAAAAAGTAAACCTTTACATAGGAAGAATATGACAGTGAAACACCCCAGTAGCTATATAATAAGAGCCAGCACTGGCACTAGACAAAATATTAAATGCACGAAGAGCAAAATATGCTGATTTGTTCAAAAATATTCGTCGTATCAGAAAACAGCTAAAAATAATGACAGAACATTGGTTAAATAACAGAGAAATTACTCGCACGTCACATCATTCCCACATGTCACAAAACACATTTTTCTCAAACAAGAACACAAAAAAAAAACGTCGCCTGATATTTTATTGGATTCCTGAAAAGCACAGCAAGGCGCGATTCTGCCAGTCCAAGACAGGAGCCCTAGGCTGTTGTAAAACGTGCCATGTTACTATTCACTGGTGAATGCATATTTTCTTGCTATTCTCCCAAATGACTATCATATCCAGCCTGGTGTATGACGACAAGCAGCGACAGAATATCACATGGGAATATTGGAACTACCAAGAAACACCTTAAAGTGCAGATACCTTAAATTGATAAACAGGCACTTACCTAAACATCTAAAAATGATACATCTATACGTTAAAGTAAAGCTCTGAAGGCAGGCCAGTATTTAAAAGACGGAGCAAAAGGCACACCTGGAATGCCCATTAGAATTCATTTTACTTTTGCCTAAATAATAGCAGATTATAGAAGTTGGAATTGAGGGCGCTAGGAGTGCACCCAAAGCTTCACAGCACTACAGGGGTATGACGACTGCCTTTCATTTATAGATAAAATAGTATTTCAGCACCCGACTCTAAAAACGGTCACAAAGCTGCAGCAGACTAGCAAATCAAATTAGCTTCCTAAAAAACAGAAAACAAACAAAAAAATACACTGCTATGATTAAAGGCAGGTGTCTGTGGGTTTCTGTTTGCCTCTTCAGGAAGGTCCTTCTTACACAAGTGATATAATAAAATAATTACTATAAGAATCGTCGGCGATGCATGTGTGATAGCGGTCCTTGCTGGCCACGCGACTGTAGGGCATTGAAATGGACAGAATATTCCACCCATCCCCAGACTGTGTAGGGAGGTGTGGCCAGTGGGAATGATGGTCGATTCCAAGGGGTTACCGCATGAATCCTGGGGCCTTTTAAATTTATGCTCCATCCCTTTTGAAAAGGACGTAGTTATTTAATAGCTTACCATCAGGGCACAAGTCCTAAAAAAAGAAGTGGGGGGACTAACCTAGTTAATCAGTATGCAAGTGACATCATGGCGCGTGACATCACGGCACGTGACATCACAGGAAGTGGCATCATAAGAAGTGACCTCAGATCTTAAGCCCTCACATATATGTTTAACATGTCTATCATGAGTACATTAGAGCACATTTCCAGTATACAGGGAAACCCTCCTGAAGATTCACACTTTTGTAAGCTACACATAAAACAATATCGCCTTTTGTCAGCGTAATCTTCCTCTACCCATAGTGCTTTACAAGAAAAATTAGTGATATTTAAATTATTACAACACCTCCGCAGGGGTAGTAAGCACTATATATAAATGCTATTTATTTTGTGTAAAAACTGGGAAAGACCAACACATCTGACATTCTTACAGTGCATGCATATCTCCTAAACAGAGCCTGAACAAAGTGAAAATCTGCCTCTCTTAAGTATGTGTGAAGTGCTAACAAGTTGTGAGCCTGTGTTTCCCCTCTGCTGCATTTGCTTCTAGGTGTGAGGCTCCTGACCCCAGGAGACTCCAACAAAAGGAGGCCCGATGACCCCCTCAGATTCGGCCTTTTTTATGGGACCAGCAGGAGTCTGAACTAAGAAAGCCCCGTCCGCACGTTTTTGCGGATCAAAAGCAGACAACAACGTGCAGGCGCTGCTGCATGTGTCCCGGTGTTTGCAAATTACACCGGGATGAATCCAGCATATTTTTCAGTGGGCCCAACTTCTTGGCAGGGTGAACTGCGTCGGGAAATGGCCGAAGGGCCGGTAGCCGAGTTCCAGCTGTGGGCTGCTTTTTTGGGCAGCCTGGGGGCTGTCTGTGCTGTTAGGATGCCGCCAGCGGCCCAGTGGGTGCCTGAGTGGCCTTTCTAGAGGCAGATGGGCGGAGGTATCACTCCCTTTATCTCGCTGGGCCGGCCCATTAATGTATGCGGATGGAGCGGGGGCAGGGGGCCTGAGCAGAAGTGGTCTCACTTGCATTCATGTGTGGCTCAGCAGTGTGAACTAATCTGTGCATTTTTTATTTATTTAAGTGAAGTAAATAAAACATGCCCCCCACCCCCTTTCATTTCATACAACTTCGCTGAAGAAGTGTTTTGCGGAAAGGCAATATGCAAATTTGGGCCACTTTTTTTGATGTGCCTGGGCAGATGTTTGATCCCAATCCAACCCTGTGTGCTTGTATAATATAACCGGTGCTCATGTAAAGCACTCCAATATCTTTAGGTCGAGTTCGCGCTATATAAAACTACAAAAAGTTTAAAAAAATTAGAGAGAGAGACTACGTGCACACAAACACAAAAGCTAGCAGCAGTATGAGAGAGAGAGAAACCACATGCCATATAAGTTAGCAGGTATGCTGGGTAAGACTGTTAGCCGGTGGGCCCAGTGGTAGAGGTGGGGAAGCCACTGAAAGTTCTGAGGTAGACTGGAGTCAAACGACTGGCTCTGGCTTGCTCCTCCTGGACCATCGAGTCCAAAATGTGCCGAGCTTTCCTGTGGCTTCTGTAAGTGATCCTCGCTGTACCTTATGCACGGGCTCCTAGAGCCAAGCCATACTCTTGGATGAATGAATGAACACTTATAGAGCGCATGGTTACCCAGGGGCATCCCAGTGCTAGAAGTCCAGTAGGCTATGAGAAAAATGAGCTATAAGAAAATTAATGAAAAAGAAAAGTTTTCAAAAGTTTTCTGAACTTAAGATGTTCAGATTCAGAACGTATGTGTAGAGGCAGATTGTTCCAGAGTCTAGATGCATTATATGTGAATAGTCGACCTCCACTACGTGCACGTTTAATCTTAGGTACACAGATTAATCCTTTTTTCCCCGATCTAAGGGTTCTGTTGGGTACATAAGGTTTACTCCAGGAGCGGATCAGAGGCGGGCCTTTCCCAAAAAGGATTTATGGGTGATACAGAGAGCCTTAAATTGCACTCTTTCCTGGACAGGCAACCAATGAAGGGTAGCAAGAGCAGGCCTTGCAGAGGAGCGTTTAGGTATATTCAGGAGTATCCGGGCCGCACAGTTCTGTACTGTTTGCAGTCTTTTAATGGTGGCCTGGGGAGCTCCCAAATACAGGGCGTTGGCATAGTCAAGCCGTGAGAGCACTAAAGCCTGCACCAACAGTCGTCTCGCCAAAGGCGGAAGCAAGGGAAGTAATTTTCTGAACTTTCTTAATAGACCAAAACAACTCGCCGCCACCATGCGTGATTGCTCTCTAAAATCGAGATTGCAGTCGATCCATACTCCCAAACTCTTGACTTGTTTTTTAGGAGCAGGAGGGGAACCAAGGCATTTGGGCCACAGGTGTTCCACATTTAGGGGAGCAGACTTCCCCAGGAGCAACAGTTCAGTCTTAGATCCATTAAGTTTAAGAAAAGAATTACTCATCCAATTAAAAACTTTTTGAAGACAGGTGGATAGATCGGGGTCTGGTTGGTTGGCTTGCTTCAAGGAGACAATAAGTTGTGTATCGTCAGCATACGTAATTATCTGTACCCCAAATGGGAGTACTAATTCGGCCAACGAGCTCATGTACACGTTGAACATCGTTGGACTTAGGGAAGATCCTTGCGGAACCCCACAAGTCAAAAAAATGGGTTTTGAAGAGCATTCCCCTTCGAAAACCGAATAAACCCTATCAAGAAGGAAAGACTGTAGCCACTTTAATGCCAATCCAGTCACTCCAGCGTCTCTCAGTCTTCGTATCAGAAGTTGGTGATTGACAGTATCGAAGGCCGCGCTAAGGTCTAACAGGATAAGCGCAGCGCAGCCTCCGTTGTCAAGAGTCTTCCTAATTTCTTCCACTGCAGCCAATATAGCCGTCTCGGTACCATGTTGGGGCCTGAAACCCGTTTGCGTGGAATGTAAACAATTGTTGTCTTCCAAGAACGCTGATAAAATTGAATTAATATATTTTTCAGTAAGTTTACTGACCCCTGGCAGTAAAGAGATTGGACGATAATTTCCCCAATTATCTGGGTCAAGGTTCGGTTTTTTCAGAAGCGCTTTCACCCGGGCATGTTTCCATTGTGGTGGCACAATCCCGGTTCTAAGTGAGGAGTTGATACACTCAAGTATAACCGGTGATACCACCTCCGCAATTTTGTGAAGAATGCTGGGGGGGGCAACATCTAGGGGGGAACCCGATTTAAGTTCTTACAGCCAAGCCATAACCTTGGATCGGCTCTGGCCGTCATTCACGGGCTCTAAGAGCAAAGCCATACCTTTGGATCAGCTCTGGCCCGCGTTCACTGGCTCTTAGAGCCAAGCCATACCCTTGGATCGGCTCTGGCCCGCACTCACGGGCTCTTAGAGCCAAGCCATACCTTTTAATCGGATCTGGCCCGCGCTCACGGGCTCTTACAGCCAAGCCATACCCTTGGATCGGCTCTGGCCCGCGTTCACGGGCTCTTACAGCCAAGCCATAACCTTGGATCGGCTCTGGCCGTCATTCACGGGCTCTAAGAGCAAAGCCATACCTTTGGATCGGCTCCGGCCCGCGCTCACGTGCTCTTAGAGCCAAGCCATACCCTTGGATCGGCTCTGGCCCTCATTCACGGGCTCTTAGAGCCAAGCCATACCCTTAGATCGGCTCTGGCTCAGCAATCCCTCTAAATGCATGGCCCTTCTTTACTCAGCAGTTTGTATCTTTGGTAACCAGGCTCTATAGCTGTGAAAACAGATCTGCCCTGGGGTAAGAAGGCTGCGTTTCCGAGTAGGAGTGGGCAGAACAAAGGCTGCGCGCCATGGAAGAGTTACTTCTGTGGAAGGAAGCGTTGGTGCAGGGGGGCTTCCACGACCGCAGAGCTCGAGTGGACCGTCAGTAAAGGCGGTTGACCTTTCAGCTGCCAAAATCAACCCCCTGCTGCTGGCAAGTGAAATACGAGGCTGCATTGTTCATGTAGTGCTGTGAAACCTTGGAACGCTTGCTACTTTTCTGCCCCTTCAGTTCAGAGCAAAGAACCTGATATCTTCCCTGCAGGACTAACAGAAAGGATTTAATGATGACGTGTTTATTAAGTGATTCATTGTAGACATTACTGAAAATGTGAGCAGGTTCAAGATTGCTGGTCCCTGTGAGCTCACATAGGTCAACAAAGTTAGGATGAAGACTGATGACCTACAACAAACCCTAAAACTGAGATACACTCCACTCTACTATCGGCAAGTACTGCCCTAACAAGAGAGACCTGAGCTTTTGTTGAGTAACGATTGTACTCCTGCATTCTTAGCCAATACTTTTCTGACATGGGCAACTTCTTTTTATTTATTATTATTATATGTAAACTTCATTTTAGGTCTGACTGTGTATGGACGTGTTTCTAACAACATACAGGGAGATGGCTTTCGTCGGCTTTTCTTCGAGGAACCTCTTTCAGACATTGACCTGAGACTTGTCAACCATGTCTTGACCCCGCCAAGTGCAGTATTCAACTCTTCCCTAGTGGTGTTGTATGTTCCCTTGCATGCTTTCACCTCCACTACATCACGACTGAAGCCCTCCCTGCTGCTGCTTTCTCCCTACTGTGACTCATCCTAATGTGTTAATATCACATTGTTAGCACATTAAAACAAGAGCTATTGCTTTCACCAATGCCTTTTACACTATTACATTCATTTGGTATGTGAGTTATTTTTAACGATCCTATTTTCTCTCTTTAGCTTTCACATTTAATCTGTAATATTATTTCCTCAAGGGCCTTACAGGCAGAGGTGAAAGCGTTTCAATTAATATTGAACTGTATGGACAAGTGATAAACGTTTGCAAACATGGCCTATATACTTGCAAGCTGGTCCTAAAGATGAGAAAGAGGGCCATATACATGGGTAAGCAGGCCTTATATGGGACGGAGCAGGCATTGCCCTTCTGTACATGTTGCATGGTTAAAGATGTGTGTGCAGGCTGTCTATTTGGGACAGGAAGTCCTGCATTCAGGTGCAGAGGCCTTAAACTTGAACAAGAGAGCATTAAACTGGGACACACCAGCCTATAAATGGATAGTTCAACCCTGTAAAATGGTGAAGCATAAATTTACATAGCCCCAGGATTCATGCAGTAACCCCTTGGAATCGACCATCATTCCCACTGGCCACACCTCCCTGCACAGTCTGGGGATGGGTGGAATATTCTGTCCATTTCAATGCCCTACAGTCGCGTGGCCAGCAAGGACCGCTATCACACATGCATCGCCGACGATTCTTATTCTTATTATATCACTTGTGTAAGAAGGACCTTCCCGAAGAGGCAAACAGAAACCCACAGACACCTGCCTTTGATCATAGCAGTGTATTTTTTTGTTTGTTTTTTGTTTTTTAGGAAGCTAATTTGATATGCTAGTCTGCTGCAGCTCTGTGACAGTTTATAGAGTCGGGTGCTGAAATCCTATTTTATCTATAAATGAAAGGCAGTCGTCATACCCCTGTAGTGCTGTGAAGCTTTGGGTGCACTCCTAGCGCCCTCAATTCCAACTTCTATAATCTGCTATTATTTAGGCAAAAGTAAAATGAATTCTAATGGGCATTCCAGGTGTGCCTTTTGCTCCGTCTTTTAAATACTGGCCTGCCTTCAGAGCTTTACTTTAACGTATAGATGTATCATTTTTAGATGTTTAGGTAAGTGCCTGTTTATCAATTTAAGGTATCTGCACTTTAAGGTGTTTCTTGGTAGTTCCAATATTCCCATGTGATATTCTGTCGCTGCTTGTCGTCATACACCAGGCTGGATAGATAGTCATTTGGGAGAATAGCAAGAAAATATGCATTCACCAGTGAATAGTAAGTAACATGGCACGTTTTACAGCAGCCTAGGGCTCCTGTCTTGGACTGGCAGAATCGCGCCTTGCTGTGCTTTTCAGGAATCCAATAAAATATCAGGCGACGTTTTTTTTTTAGTGTTCTTGTTTGACATGTGGGCGTGATGTGACGTGCGAGTAATTTCTCATTATTTTTAGCTGTTTTCCGATACGACGAATATCTATGAACAAATCAGCATATTTTGCTCTTCGTGCATTTAATATTTTGTGTAGTGCCAGTGCTGGCTCTTTTTATATGGCTACTGCGGTGTTTCTCTTTCATATTATTCCCATGTAAAGGTTTTTCATTTTTTTTCTCTGTGCTCCTTGGCTTGTTTGTTCACATTGGACTAAAAAGACGCCTTTCTGCCTGGCCTGCCTTTTTTCTGATGAAAGACCCTACAGGGCTGTACTTGGATAAACGTTCTATGAGGTGCACATTTTCAAGCACGAGATGGAATATTATAGAGGAATATTGGTACCACAATATACCCTTTAACATTAACTCCAATAAGGAACCTTGTCAGTGCAATAGGGCCCAGGAAACGACGCCCGGTTGTGTGAATCATAAAGAGTGCAGTGAGCCCATCAGCCCTCTGGAGCAGGAGAGAGTGCCTCTGTTGGGTGTGGGCAGCTGACCCTACCAGTGCCTCTCTGCGGCTTCTCCGTGCTCAGGGATGTGTGTGTGAAGCAGAAGAGGGTGCCTCTGTTGGATGTGGGCAGCTGATCCTTCCCGCGTGCCTCCCTGCGGAGGATGTGTGTGTGAAGCAGGAGAGGGTGCCTCTGCTGGGTGTGGGTAGCTTGCCCTGCCCCATGCCTCTCTACAGCACCTCTCTACGCAGGGCTGGGATGGTTTTGTTTTCTCTCCGCCAGCTCATAAAGGCCTCTGGAAGCGGATCCTGTTTACTGATAGTCCCTGACTGTTGCGCCCCTGATAACAGTGAATGACAGTGTTTGAGCTCAGGCGCCAGAAATATAAACCCACAGCTGACAATGTCCCGGCCTCTGACAGAGCATCTCTCCTCACCTCCCCAGGACTTCTGAAGTGTGGACAGAGAAGTTCAAGAGAGAGGGGGAGGGTGGCCCCCCGCATTTCAACAAATTAGCCCCGGGAAGGTGGTGGTTCCCGGGGCTGCGAGGGCCTGCGCGGGCCCCTGCATCACTAGTTTAAATTGCCCCTGGGACCTGGCCACCCGGGGGCATAAAGGAAACGAAGCATGGGAGCACGCGCTTCATTTAAAAAAAAATTCTGCCACATTCGCAGATCCACTGTGAATCCCGCCGAAAAGTTTAAAAAATGTTTTTTTTGGCCCTGGGGGTCCCTGTGAGACCCCATGAACAGGCCTAGGGGGTCAATGTGTTTCTTCCCTGCCCCCTTTTCTTGTTTTTTCATGGTTTTTCTCGTGACTCGGTTC
Source organism: Calotriton arnoldi (assembly GCA_963921515.1). Classification (NCBI taxonomy): domain Eukaryota; kingdom Metazoa; phylum Chordata; class Amphibia; order Caudata; family Salamandridae; genus Calotriton; species Calotriton arnoldi. Next base: position 59,399 of record CAWUFW010024214.1, read on the forward strand.
AACCGAGTCACAAAATGGCTGCCAACACTTCCTGGTTTGAAGTGTTGGCAGCCAATCAGATCCCAGGCACGAGATCGGGAGGGTTCGCGATCCACTGCGGCCACAGCTGTATATCTGAGAAATCTTTAAATTTCTCAGGAACTACTGAACGGATTTACAGCATTTAACAAAAAGAGTGCTTTCTGAACCAAGAGCTACCTTTTGCCAAATTTGGTGTAATTCTGTTCAGCAGTTCGGGCTGTAGTCGTGTCTAAAGTTTCCTATGGAAATTAACATAGAGAAAAAGCGTTTTGGGACCCCTCCTTTTTGGCGGCCTCCGCTTGACGGATCACCCTGAAACTTTCAACACAACGGCCCATTCGTTTTCAAAATTTCGGGAAGATTCGTCAAACGGCACCAAAGTTATAGGCAAATCTAAAAACGCTTTACCTATGGAAGCTAGGTCCTAACTACAACTTCCTACTGGCGACCGCCAGTAGGTAATTATATATATATATATATATATATATTATCTACTAGCGGTCGCCAGTAGATAGTTATAGTTAAAACCTATTATCCATAGGAAATCCGCGACATTCTATTTGAAATAACGTTGGCGCCGGTTAACGAATCTTCGCGAAAGTTTCCAACTTGTTGGGGCGCTCCGGTCCGCTCCTATCCTGAAAGTCTCGGGGTGATACGTCAAGCGGGGGCCGAGAAAAAAGGGGGGTCCCAAAACATGTTTTCCCCATTCATTTTTCCATAGGAACCTTTAGTCGCAGCTACAGCCCGAACTGCTGAACGGAATTACACCAAATTTGGCAAAGAGGTAGCCCTTGGTTCAGTGTCGTGCCTTTTGCTTAAATGGTGTAAATCCGTTCAGTAGTTCCTGAGAAAATCAAAAGTAAAGTCACATATATATCTGGGCGGAGCCTAACCACACATGTCATCGTGAGATCTGATTGGCTGTCAGCACTTCATCCTGGAATTTCTGGCAGCCATCTTGGGACCAATATAAATGATAGTACCTCATTGAAATGCATTGTAGTGAATAGAAGATTTTGAGGGTCACCAAAAGGAGAACTATAAAGGGTGATAACAGGCTTTAGTTACATTAGAATTTATTTGTTGACGGTACCATACTAATTTTAGGAATTGTGGTGTATTCCAAGGTGATTTTACCATGTGAAAAACCTTCTGCTGGGATATCATGAATCATGTTTGAGAGAACACTATTTTCTCATGCTTGTCCCATGGAGGTTTGGAAGGTGCTCCAGAAGCTAAAATGAGAGCATATTTTCTGTAAATTCACATTATCTTTCTCACTCATGTGAGAATGAAGTCTGACATTCTCAGTAAAACATGTACATCCAACAAGGGCAGAGACTGTCAGTTGATTCCTTTGTGTTCTACTGCAGCTTCCCAGAGTGTTCTAAAGAACAACTAGAGTGCTAACAGCCTTACTTATGACAAAAGTATGGCACACCTGAAGCCATCTTGATTGGAATAAACTGGTAACACTTAAAACATTTAATTTAAAAAGGAACAAAATGATGGGGTTCATTTTGTCATAGAAATTATGGTTAGTGCTGTAGAAAGAAAAATTAGGACATGTTTCAAGTGTGATCTCAAATATCTTCCTGTTATATTTCAACAGGAGCAGCCTGCCAGTTGATGCCTTTGTGTTCTACTGCAGCTTCCCAGAGTGTTCTAAAGAACAACTAGAGTGCTAACAGCCTTACTTATGACAAAAGTATGGCACACCTGAAGCCATCTTGATTGGAATAAACTGGTAACACTTAAAACATTTAATTTAAAAAGGAACAAAATGATGGGGTTCATTTTGTCATAGAAATTATGGTTAGTGCTGTAGAAAGAAAAATTAGGACATGTTTCAAGTGTGATCTCAAATATCTTCCTGTTATATTTCAACAGGAGCATCCTGCCAGTTGATGCCTTTGTGTTCTACTGCAGCTTCCCAGAGTGTTCTAAAGAACAACTAGAGTGCTAACAGCCTTACTTATGACAAAAGTATGGCACACCTGAAGCCATCTTGATTGGAATAAACTGGTAACACTTAAAACATTTAATTTAAAAAGGAACAAAATGATGGGGTTCATTTTGTCATAGAAATTATGGTTAGTGCTGTAGAAAGAAAAATTAGGACATATTTCAAGTGTGATCTCAAATATCTTCCTGTTATATTTCAACAGGAGCAGCCTGCCAGTTGATGCCTTTGTGTTCTACTGCAGCTTCCCATAGTGTTCTAAAGAACAACTAGAGCGCTAACAGCCTTACTTATGACAAACGTATGGCACACCTGAAGCCATCTTGATTGGAATAAACCGGTAACACTTAAAACATTTAATTTAAAAAGGAACAAAATGAGGGGTTCTTTTTAAATAGAAATTATGGTTAGTGCTGCAGAAAGAAAAATTAGGGCATGTTTTAAGTGAGATCTCAAATCCTCTTCTATTTCATTAGAAAATTCTGACATGCAGACTGAAACAATCACTTTCAATACCAGCAGCAGACTACCAGTTAACTCCCTGGTGAGCAGTAGCTTTACTCCAGTGATCTAATGAGCAACTAGAGTGCTAACATTCTGAATTTATGGCAGATGTGAGACACATCTGAATGCCTTCTTGATGGAATCAAAGTAAAAAACTGAAAGCATTTCCTACTGAGGAGACTGCAGTAAATGAAGAAATTAGGAAACTTCATAACAAAGAAGTCTTCCAAGATGGCCACCAGTGAAAAAAGAGCCCAAATGTAGCACAAATATTACCCAGATGTAGCCCACATATAGCCCAATGACAAAAGTGTGCAAAACACTTTTTATTTTTAGTTTTTTGCAGTTTTATGTAGTGCAGACTGGTCAGGTATTGGAGCATTGCATCTTAAAACATGACCCCCTACACTACAAAAACACCACTGCACTACCTTAAACCCTAAAACACTACCCACAGCACGACCCCCTACACTACACAAGCACCACTGCACTATCCTAAACCCTAAAACACTACCCCCAGCACGACCCCTACACTACCCAAACACCACTGCACTAACCTAAATCCTAAAACACTACCACCAGCACGACCCCCTACACTACCCAAATACCACTGCACTACCCTAAAACATGACCCCCTACACTACACAAACACCACTGCACTACCCTAAACCCTAAAACACTACCCCCAGCACGACCCCCTACACTACACAAGCACCACTGCACTACCCTAAACCCTAAAACACTACCCCCAGCACGACCCCCTACACTACACAAACACCACTGCACTACCCTAAACCCTAAAACACTACCCCCAGCACGACCCCCTACACTACCCAAACACCACTGCACTAACCTAAATCCTAAAACACTACCCCCAGCATGACCCCCTACACTACCCAAACACCACTGCACTACCCTAAACCCTAAAACACTACCCCCAGCACGACCCCCTACACTACACAAGCACCACTGCACTACCCTAAACCCTAAAACACTACCCCCAGCACGACCCCCTACACTGCCCGAACACCACTGCACTGCCCTAAACCCTGAAACACCACCCCTTCACGACCCCCTACACTGCCCGAACACCACTGCACTGCCCTAAACCCTGAAACACCACCCCCAGCATGACCCCCTACACTGCCCGAACACCACTGCACTGCCCTAAACCCTGAAACACTACCCCCAGCAAGACCCCCTACACTGCCCGAACACCACTGCACTGCCCTAAACCCTGAAACATCACCCCCAGCACAACCCCCTACACTGCCTGAGCACCATTGCTCTGCCCTAAACCCTGAAACACCAGCCCCAGCACGACCCCCTACACTGCCCGAACACCACTGCACTGCCCTAAACCTTGAAACACCAGCCCCAGCACGACCCCCTACACTGCCCGAACACCACTGCACTGCCCTAAACCCTGAAACACCAGCCCCAGCAAGACCCCCTACACTGCCCGAACACCACTGCATTGCCCTAGACTCTGAAACACCAGCCCCAGCAAGACCCCCTACACTGCCCGAACACCACTGCACTGCCCTAAACCCTGAAACACCAGCCCCAGCACGACCCCCTACACTGCCCGAACACCACTGCACTGCCCTAAACCCTGAAACACCAGCCCCAGCACCACCCCCTACACTGCCCGAACACCACTGCACTGCCCTAAACCCTGAAACACCAGCCCCAGCACCACCCCCTACAATGCCCGAACACCACTGTACTGCCCTAAACCCTGAAACACCACCCCCTGCACCGCCCCCTACACTGCCCGAACAGCACTGCACTGCCCTAAACCCTGAAACACCACCCCCTGCACGACCCCCTACACTGCCCAAACACCACTGCACTGCCCTAAACCCTGAAACACCACCCCCTGCACCACCCCCTACACTGCCTGAACACCACTGCACTGCCCTAAACCCTGAAACACCACCCCCAGCATGACCCCCTTTACTGCTCGAACACCACTGCACTGCCCCAAACCCTGAAACACCACCCCCAGCATGACCCCCTACACTGCCCGAACACCACTGCCCTAAACCCTAAAACACCACCCCTGCACGACCCCCTACACTGCCCGAACACCACTGCACTGCC
>CAWUFW010024215.1:0-63984 GCA_963921515.1 Calotriton arnoldi
CTCTCTCACTGACTGACTGACTGACTCTCTCACTGACTGACTCTCTGACTGACTGACTGACTCTCTCACTGACTCTGACTCTCTGACTGACTGACTCACTGACTGACTGACTGACTGACTCTCTCACTGACTCACTGACTGACTGACTCTCTCACAGTCTGACTGACTGACTCTCTCACTACTCTCTCACTGACTGACTGACTGACTCTCTCTCTGACTGACTGACTCTCTCACTCCCTCTCTCACTGACTGACTGACTGTCTCTCTCTCACTGACTGACTGACTGACTCTCTCACTGACTGACTCTCTCACTCACTCACTGACTGACTAACTGACTGACTCACTTTCTCAATCTCTCTCTCACTGACTGACTGACTGACTGACTCTCTCACCGACTGACTGACTGACTCTCACTGACTCTCTGACTGACTGACTCTCACTCTCTCTCTCACTGACTGACTGACTCTCACTGACTGACTGACTGACTGACTCTCTCACTGACTTACTGACTCACTGACTGACTGACCCTCTCACTGACTGACTGACTGACTCTCTTACTGACTGACTCTCTCACTCTCTCTCTCACTGACTGACTGACTGACTCTCTCTCTCACTGACTGACTGACTCTCTTACTGACTGACTCTCTCACTCTCTCTCTCACTGACTGACTGACTCACTCTCTCAATCTCTCTCTCACTGACTCTCTCTCACTCTCTCACTGACTGACTCTCACTGACTCTCTGACTGACTGACTCTCTCACTCTCTCTCTCACTGACTGACTCTCTCACTGACTGACTGACTGACTCTCTCACTGACTGACTGACTCTCTCACTCACTGACTGACTCTCACTCTCTCACTGACTGACTGACTGACTCTCAATCTCTCTCTCACTGACTGACTCTCACTGACTCTCTGACTGACTGACTCTCTTTCTCTCTCCCACTGACTGACTCTCTCACTGACTGACTGACTAACTCTCTCACTGACTGACTCTCTCACTGACTGACTGACTCTCTCACTGACTGACTGACTCTCTCACTGACTGACTGACTGACTGACTAACTGACTCTCTCACTGACACTGACTGACTCTCTCACTCTCTCTCTCTGACTGACTGACTCTCTCACTGACTTACTGAATCACTGACTGACTGGATCTCTCACTGACTGACTGACTCTCTCACTGACTGACTCTCTCACTGACTGACTGACTGACTAACTGACTCTCTCACTGACTAACTGACTCTCTCTCTGACTGACTGACTCTCTCTCACTCTCTCTCTCTCTCACTGACTGACTGACTGACTGTCTGACTGACTCACTGACTGACTAACTGACTCTCTCACTGACTGACTGACTCTCTCACTGACTGACTGACTGACTGACTAACTGACTCTCTCACTGACTGACTGACTCTCTCACTCTCTCACTGACTGACGGACTGACTGACTGACTCTCTCACTCTCTCTCTCACTGACTGACTCACTGACTGACTAACTGACTCTGTCACTGACTAACTGACTCTCTGACTCTCTCACTCACTGACTGACTGACTGACTCACTCTCACTCACTCACTCTCTATCTCTCACTGACTAACTGACTCTCTCACTGACTGACTCTCTCACTGACCGACTGACTCTCTCTCTCACTGACTGACTAACTGACTCTCTCACTGACTGACTCTCTCACTCTCTCTCTCACTGACTGGCGGACTGACTGACTGACTCTCTCACTCTCTCTCTCTCACTGACCGACTGACTGACTGACTCTCTCACTGACTCTCTGACTGACTGACTGCCTGTCTCTCTGACTGACTGACTGTCTCTCTCACTGACTTACTGACTCACTGACTCACTGACTCTCTCACTGACTCACTGACTGACTGACTCTCTTACTGTCTGACTGACTGACTCTCTCACTCTCTCTCTCACTGACTGACTGACTGACTGACTCTCTCACTGACTGACTGACTCACTGACTGACTAACTGACTCTCTCACTGACTGACTGACTCTCTCACTGACTGACTGACTGACTCTCTCACTGACTGACTGACTCTCTCACTCTCTCTCTCACTGACTGACAGACTGACTGACTCTCTCACTCTCTCTCTCACTGACTGACTGACTAACTGACTCTGTCACTGACTAACTGACTCTCACTCTCTGACTGACTGACTGACTCACTCTCACTCACTCACTTACTCACTCTCTCTCTCTCACTGACTAACTGACTCTCTCAGTGACTGACTCTCTCACTGACCGACTGACTCTCTCACTGACTGACTAACTGACTCTCTCACTGAATGACTCTCTCACTCTCTCTCACTGACTGGCGGACTGACTGACTGACTCTCTCACTCTCTCTCTCTCACTGACCGACTGACTGACTCTCTCACTGACTCTCTGACTGACTGACTGACTCTCTCACTCTCTGTCTCTCTGACTGACTGACTCACTGACTTACTGACTGACTGACTGACTCTCTCACTGACTCACTGACTGACTGACTCTCTTACAGTCTGACTGACTGACTCTCTCACTCTCTCTCTCACTGACTGACTGACTGACTCTCTCTCACTGACTGACTCTCTCACTCTCTCTCTCACTGACTGACTGACTGTCTCTCTCTCACTGACTGACTGACTGACTCTCTCACTCTCTCACTGACTGACTCTCACTGACTCTCTGACTGACTGACTCTCTCTCTCACTAACTGACTCTCTCACTGACTGACTGACTCTCACTGACTGACTGACTCTCTCACGCTCTCACTCACTGACTGACTGACTGACTCTCTCACTCTCTCACTGACCGACTGACTCTCTCACTGACTGACTAACTGACTCTCTCACTGACTGACTCTCTCACTCTCTCTCTCACTGACTGGCGGACTGACTGACTCTCTCACTCTCTCTCTCTCACTGACTGACTGACTGTCTCACTCTCTGTCTCTCTGACTGACTGACTCACTGACTTACTGACTCACTGACTGACTGACTCTCTCACTGACTCACTGACTCACTGACTCTCTTACAGTCTGACTGACTGACTCTCTCACTCTCTCTCTCACTGACTGACCGACTGACTCTCTCTCTCACTGACTGACTCTCTCACTCTCTCTCTCACTGACTGACTGACTGTCTCTCACTGACTGACTGACTGACTCTCTCACTCTCTCACTGACTGACTCTCACTGACTCTCTGACTGACTGACTCTCTCTCTCTCACTAACTGACTCTCTCTCTGACTGACTGACTCTCACTGACTGACTGACTCTCTCACTGACTGACTGACTGACTGACTCTCTCACTCTCTCACTGACTGACTGACTGACTCTCTCACTGACTGACTGACTCTCTCACTGACTGACTGACTAACTCTCTCACTGACTGACTCTCTCACTGACTGACTGACTCTCTCACTGACTGACTGACTCTCTCACTGACTGACTGACTGACTAACTGACTCTCTCACTCTCTCTCTGACTGACTGACTCTCTCTCACTCTCTCTCTCACTGACTGACTGACTCTCTCTCACTGACTGACTGACTCTCTCACTGACTGACTGACTCTCTCACTGACTGACTGACTGACTAACTGACTCTCTCACTGACTAACTGACTCACTCTCTCTCTCACTGACTGACGGACTGACTCTCTCACTCTCTCTCACTGACTGACTCACTGAGTGACTAACTGACTCTGTCACTGACTAACTGACTCTCTCACTCTCTCTCTCACTGACTGACTGACTAACTGACTCTCTCACTGACTGACTGACTCTCTCACCCTCTCTCTCACTGACTGACTGACGCTCTCACTGACTGACTGAATGACTGACTGACTCTCTCACTGGCTGACTGACTCACTGACTCTCTCACTCTCTCACTAACTGACTGACTAACTGACTGACTCTCTCACTCTCACTGACTGACTGACTCTCTCACTGACTTACTGACTGACTGTCTCACTGACTGACTGACTCTCACTCTCTCTCTCACTGACTGACTGACTCTCTCACTGACTGACTAACTGACTCTCTCACGGACTGACTCTCTCACTGACTGACTAACTGACTGACTCTCTCACTGACTAACTGACTCTCTCACTCTCTCTCACTGACTGGCGGACTGACTGACTGACTCTCTCACTCTCTCTCTCACTGACTGACTGACTGACTCACTGACTCTCTGACTGACTGGACTCTCTCACTCTCTCTCTCTCTCTGACTGACTGACTGACTCTCTCACTGACTGACTGACTCTCTCACTGACTGACTGACTGACTCTCTCTCTCACTGACTAACTGACTGACTCTCTCACTCTCTCTCTCACTCACTGACTGACTCACTCTCTCAATCTCTCTCTCACTGACTGACTGACTCTCTCACTCTCTGACTGACTGACTCTCACTGACTCTCTGACTGACTGACTGACTCTCTCACTCTCTCTCTCACTGACTGACTCTCTCACTGACTGACTGACTCTCTCACTGACTGATTCTCTCACTCTCTCACACTGACTGACTGACTCTCTCACTCTCTCACTGACTGACTCTCACTGACTCTCTGACTGACTGACTCTCTCTCTCTCACTAACTGACTCTCTCTCTGACTGACTGACTCTCACTGACTGACTCTCTCACTCTCTCACTCACTGACTGACTGACTGACTCTCTCACTCTCTCACTGACTGACTGACTGACTCTCTCACTGACTGACTGACTGACTCTCTCACTGACTGACTGACTAACTCTCTCACTGACTGACTCTCTCACTGACTGACTGACTCTCTCACTGACTGACTGACTCTCTCACTGACTGACTGACTAACTGACTCTCTCACTCTCTCTCTGACTGACTGACTCTCTCTCACTCTCTCTCTCACTGACTGACTGACTCTCTCTCACTGACTGACTGACTCTCTCACTGACTGACTGACTCTCTCACTGACTGACTGACTGACTGACTCTCTCACTGACTAACTGACTCACTCTCTCTCTCACTGACTGACTGACTCTCACTCTCTCTCTTTCACTGACTGACTAACTGACTCTCTCACTGACTGACTGACTCTCTCAATCTCTCTCTCACTGACTGACTGACTCTCTCACTCTCTCACTGACTCTCTCACTGACTGACTGACTGACTCTCACTGACTGACTGACTCTCTCACTGACTGACTCTCTCACTGACTGACTCTCTCACTCTCTCACTGTCTAACTCTCTCTCTCACTGACTGACTCTCTCTCTCACTGACTGACTCTCTGACTCTCTCTCACTGACTTACTCTCTGACTCTCTCTCTCACTAACTGACTCTCTCTCTCTCACTGACTGACTCTCTCACTGACTGACTCTCTCTCTCACTCACTCACTGACTGACTGACTCACTCTCTCAATCTTTCTCTCACTGACTCTCTCATTGACTGACTGATTCTCTCACTGACTCTCTGACTGACTGACTCTCTCTCTCTCTCTCTGACTGACTGACTGACTCTCTCACTGACTCACTGACTGACTCTCTCACTGACTGACTCTCTCACTGACTGACTGACTGTCTGACTCTCTCTCACTGACTGACTGACTCTCTCACTCTCTCTATCACTGACTGACTGACTGACTCTCTCTCTCACTGACTGACTGACTGACTCTCTCAGTCTCTCCCACTGACTGACTGACTCTTTCACTGACTGACCGACTGACTCTCTCACTGACTGACTCTCTCACTTGCTCTCTCACTGACTGTCTGACTGCCTCTCTCACTCTCTCTCTCTCTGACTGACTGACTGACTCTCTCACTGACTCACTGACTGACTCTCTCACTGACTGACTCTCTCACTGACTGACTGACTGTCTGACTCTCTCTCTCACTGACTGACTGACTCTCTCACTCTCTCTATCACTGACTGACTGACTGACTCTCTCTCTCACTGACTGACTGACTGACTGACTCTCTCAGTCTCTCTCACTGACTGACTGACTCTCTCACTGACTGACTGACTGACTCTCTCACTGACTGACTCTCTCACTTGCTCTCTCACTGACTGTCTGACTGCCTCTCTCACTCCCTCTCTCACTGACTGACTGACTCTCTCACTGACTGACTGACTGACTCTCTCACTGACTGACTCTCTCACTTGCTCTCTCACTGACTGTCTGCCTCTCTCACTCTCTCTCTCACTGACTGACTGACTCTCTCAATCTCTCACTGACTGACTGACTGACTCTCTCACTCTCTCACTGACTGACTGACTCTCTCAATCTCTCTCTCACTGACTGACTGACTCTCTCAATCTCTCTCTCACTGACTGACTGACTCTCACTCTCTCACTGACTGACTCTCACTGACTCTCTCACTGACTCACTGACTGACTCTCTCACTGACTCACTGACTGACTCTCTCACTGACTGACTGACTGACTGACTCTCTCTCTCACTGACTGACTGACTCTCTCACTCTCTCTATCACTGACTGACTGACTGACTCTCTCTCTCACTGACTGACTGACTCTCTCACTCTCTCTATCATTGACTGACTGACTGACTCTCTCTCTCACTGACTGACTGACTGACTGACTCTCTCACTGACTGACCGACTGACTCACACTGACTCTCTGACTGACTCTCTCACTCCCTCTCTCTCTCACTGACTGACTGACTCTCTCACTGACTGACTCTCTCACTGACTGACTCTCTCACTCGCTCTCTCACTGACTGTCTGACTGCCTCTCTCGCTGACTGACTGACTGACTCTCTCAATCTCTCTCTCACTGACTGACTGACTGACTCTCTCACTCTCTCACTGACTGACTGACTCTCTCAATCTCTCTCTCACTGACTAACTGACTGACTCTCACTCTCTCACTGACTGACTGACTGACTCTCACTGACTCTCTGACTGACTGACTCTCTCACTCTCTCTCACTGACTGACTGACTGACTCTCTCACTGACTGACTAACTGACTCTCTCACTGACTGACTGACTCTCTCACTCTCTCTCTCACTGACTAACTGACTCTCACTCTCTCACTCTCTCACTGACTGACTCGCTCTCTCTCACTGACTGACTCTCTCTCTCACTGACTGACTCTCTGACTCTCACTCTCTCACTGACTGACTCTCTGACTCTCTCTCTCTCTCCCTAACTGACTCTCTCTCTCTCACTGACTGACTCTCTTTCTCTCACTGACTGACTCTCTCAGCCTCTCTCACTGACTGACTGGCTGACTTACTCTCTCACTCTCTCTCTCACTGACTGACTAACTGACTGACTCTCTCACTCTCTCTCTCACTGACGGACTGACTGACTCACTCTCTCGCTAACTGGTTGACTGACTCTCTCACTGACTCTCTGACTGACTCTCTTACTCTCTCTCTCACTGACTGACTCTCTCTCTCACTGACTAACTCTCTCTCTCACTGACTGACTCTCTCACTCTCTCTCTCACTGACTGACTGATTGACTCTCTCACTTTCTCACTGACTGACTGACTGACTCTGACTGACACTCTGACTGACTGACTCTCAGTGACTCTCTCACTGACTGACTAACTCTCTCACTCTCTTACTGACTGACTGACTGACTCTCTCAATCTCTCTCACTGACTGACTAACTCTCTCACTCTCTTACTGACTGACTGACTCTCTCAATCTCTCTCACTGACTGACTGACTCTCTCAATCTCTCTCTCACTGACTAACTGACTGACTCTCACTCTCTCACTGACTGACTGACTCTCACTGACTCTCTGACTGACTGACTGACTCTCTCACTCTCTCTCACTGACTGACTGACTGACTCTCTCACTGACTGACTAACTGACTCTCTCACTGACTGACTGACTCTCTCACTCTCTCTCTCACTGACTAACTGACTCTCACTCTCTCACTCTCTCACTGTCTAACTCGCTCTCTCTCACTGACTGACTCTCTCTCTCACTGACTGACTCTCTGACTCTCGCTCTCTCACTGACTGACTCTCTGACTCTCTCTCTCTCTCTCTCTCTCACTGACTGACTAACTGACTGACTCTCTCACTCTCTCTCTCACTGACGGACTGACTGACTCACTGACTGGTTGACTGACTCTCTCACTGACTCTCTGACTGACTCTCTTACTCTCTCTCTCTCTCTCACTGACTGACTCTCTCTCTCACTGACTAACTCTCTCACTGACTGACTCTCTCACTCTCTCTCTCACTGACTGACTGATTGACTCTCTCACTTTCTCACTGACTGACTGACTGACTCTGACTGACACTCTGACTGACTGACTCTCAGTGACTCTCTCACTGACTGACTAACTCTCTCACTCTCTTACTGACTGACTGACTCTCTCAATCTCTCTCACTGACTGACTGACTCTCTCACTCTCCCACTGACTGACTGACTGAGTCTCTCTGACTCTCTGACTGACTGACTAACTGACTGACTCACCCTCTCTCTCACTAACTGACTGACTGACTCTCTCACTGACTGACTGACTGACTCTCTCTCACTGACTGACTGACCAACTTACTGACTGACTCTCTCTCTCACTGACTGACTAACTGACTGACTCTCTCACTGACTGACTGACTGTCTCTCTCACTGACTGACTGACTGACTGACTCTCTCACTGACTGACTGACTCTCTCACTCTCTCTCTCACTGACTGACTAACTAACTGACTCTCTCACTGACTGACTGACTAACTGACTGACTCTCTCACTGACTGTTATACAGGTACTATTTCCCAACCTTCATATGCCCCCCATAACAAAAAAAACCATAACAAGCAACCATTGGGACAGGCAGATAGAAGTTGCCAGCATTGAAAGGACAAAAAAAACTCAAGACATTATTTATTGTTAATACTTCTTTAATATGGTCGTTCAGTTGTATATAATGCTTTCTTGTTCATATATAAGGTAACAAAAATGCTTCTGACACTTCTTTATTATAACTTTTCACCATGCTGCAGACTTCTGTACAGCACAACTTAAAGAGATAGGCAAAGTCAATATCTCTGGCCAAACACTTATAAGGTCCCAAAGGCGAGACCTATTGGGTATGCCAATGCTTGTATTTGTATGTAATCATCAAAGGCGTTTATAAGTTTTTGTAGGCCAATAGGAGTATGGCTCATGAGGATAGTATCATCAGCATATTGAAGGTAGCTGATTTGTACACCTCCCAGCTGAAGGACAGTTGCATTAATAGAATCCAAGTGCTGAGAAAGATCTGATAAAAATAAATTAAAAAGGCAAGGGGCAAGAACACAGATTTGCTTTAGGCCATTATATGTTCTGATTTTCCTTGACAAGGAACTCCCATCACCCAACCTGACTTGAACCCAGGTATCCGTATACAAACAGATGATAGCCTCCAACAGTTTCCCTGGGATGCCCCAACCAAGCAATTTTTCCCATAGCAAATTGCGAGGCACTGAGTCAAAGGCTGCCTTTAAATCAATAAAGGCAATATATAAATTTAGTTTTTTCAAGACAGCTCGCTCAGCAAGTAAAGTGAGTGCAAGCAGGTTGGTGGTGGTGGACTGGCCCTTTCGAAAGCCAGTTTGGCTAAATGCAATAATACTCTCCTGCGTTGCCCACTTTTCCAATTATTCCAACAGAATGGAGGCAAAAACTTTTGCATCAACATCAGTGAATGATATTAGAAGATAACTAGCGAGATTATCAACTGGGCCACTTTTATAGTTAGGCTGCAATATACTACCTTGACATGATGCTGGAACAATTTTCAATGTCAATACTTCGTTGAACAATTTATACAAAATTCCAGCCCACATATCAACGAATGCACGGAACAAGGCATTTGGCAGCCCGTTAGGTCCAGGAGCACCATTTGTGTGAAGCCCACGTAACAGAGTCAATATTTACTCACAACTTATACAATCTAAATTAAGGTTCAAGTCAAGACTAGAATCGCTAAGATTGGCTATGGTATTCGTCCCATGGCACTCACCACTCTCCATATTAATAGTTGATAGACTATTTTCCCCATAACCAAAGCACATATTTGGTTGATTTGCCACCAGATCAGCTGTACCATACAAATTGGTAATAAAACTTACCCAACTGGTTTCCGATGTAGTTACTGAAAATGACCTACAGCCTCCCCTTTCGAGCTTGTTGATTACTGCCCAGAATCTTTTTGCATTATTTTGTTTGGAAGCAGATAGTAGACTATTCCAAAGCCCTATTTGATAGTTAGATTTAGCCTTCCAGACTTCTTGTTTATAAACGTTTCTAAGTTCCTTCAAATTTTCTTTATAAACAGAATAGGACTGATGGAAGCTATGAGCATACGCCTTCCGAATAGCTCTATTAAGGGATTTCTTTATCTTGAATAACTTTGAAGTAAACCATAAGTTTGAAGATTTTAACGGCTTACTTATTCTTCTAACCTGTTGGCTGCATATTTCCCCACCAGAGACGTTGTAATAAAATTCTATTTATTAATCATATTGGCTGTGAGAAGTTGGCCTGGCATATGCTGTCCACTAATTATAGTGGGCACTTTGCACCAGTCCAAATCGACTCTTATGGTAGGTAGGTTAAAGACAACCTTATTGAAAGCTATCCTAGTGGTAGCTGTGGAGAGCAGCCTTCAGGCTAAGTCTTGAAGGAATGTAAAGCAGCTTGTTTTACCAGTCTATAATCTCTTGAGTGACCAAATGAAAGAGCACCACACCAGGTATATATTCAAAATATATGTATTTATTACTAAACACACCCCTCTAGTCTCTTTATGAGGCTAGAGTTCGAAATACATAGGTTATAAGATCTTAAATCACAGTAATAGCACAAATACACGTTTGGGCCCTAGGGGCGTACCAAACCATATACCAATAAAGTGGTATGCGAACCACGACTGAACTAGACACTAGGCCTAGAGCCTCTAGAAGTGCTTGGACCACAAGGAACCACCCAAGGTAGTGACACAGGGGACCCACGGGAGACGCGTGCAGTGTAAATACACAACCGCGATACGCCGTTAACTTCTATGGAGAAAGTCGGGATCGGGAAAATAGAGGAAAGGGACACTTTAAAGAGGACTAGGACAAAACCCTTTGAGATCTAGGACTTTGAAGAGTCTCTACCCACGGGAGCACCGGAGTACTCGTGTTACCTCACCCAGGGAAGCCGGGTGCATAGGTGCCTTTCGGGGTCGGGTTTCGTCGTCGGTTCTTATGGCGATCTGCTGCAAAGTGCTGCTGGCGACCAGGAGAAAAGTGTCCGGGTGGATCCAAGAGTGGATCGGAGTTCTGAAGAACCTGAAAGCAGAGGGGACAGAGTCTGGGTCACTAGCCAGTGACCAGGGAGGCGATGGACAGATGCCCACCGATGTCGAGTGCTTCAGGTGCGTTGACGGTCGTCTCGTTTCTGCAGCCACGAGGTCCAGGAGGCGTTGTCGGCGACCAGGAGCAGGATTCGGGCTGGTACACGATGTCTGTCGAGTGCTGCGGTGTCGGCGACCAGATTGGACCCAACAAGCCTTGGCAACGGCAAGTCTCGATGTAGCTGAAGATCGTCGATGGTGCAGACCAGCAAGGTCTGGGGAACTCACCCAGCAAGGGTAAGTGAGGGCAGGCCTGGAGCAACCAGACTGCCAAGTAAAGAAAAGATTGGCCTTCGGTAAGGGCTACTAGCCAACGGGCTAGCGACCGCGAAGGAGCCTCGTGACGCCGCACGTGGAGCTGGCTTACAGGACACTCGTGGAGTGGGGGCCAGTGATCTTCGGTGCAGGTGGTGCTGGAGGCTAGGGCTACTCGGAGCCCAAAGCACGACTTCTTGGGAGACCCAGAAGATGGTGCACTTGCAAGTGTGCTCGGTGTCCAGGGGTCACGGTCTCACGTTACCCACGATAGCCACGGGCCTCAGCTTTGCTGGGGACTCAGGGTAGCCTCGGGGAAGTCTGAGAATCCACCTCTGGTGATGCGATGACTTCGGCGTCCGACGGGAGCTTCAGTGATGCGAACCGGACAGATGCTTCTTTGGTGCCTGCCAAGCAGGGGAGTCACTCCTTGACCCCAAGGGAGATTCTTCAGTCCTCTAATCGTGAGTAGAGCGTCGAAGGTCCAGGATTCTGTTTCAGAGTTTCGTCCAGGTATAATCTAAAGTCCTAAGGACTGGGTTCCTACCTTTATTCCAAAAATAGGGGATGGACTACTCTGTGGCCCCACCTATGGGTGGGTCAGGGCAGAGGGGTGGCTACACCCCTTTCCCTTTGTCCAGTTCGCGCCAAAGCAGGGGCTGCAAGCCCCTGATCCGGTTTGAACTGGGGTATGCACTAGGGACACCAAATGTGCCCCCAGTGCAGGACTTCAAAGCACCCGAAAGTGCTCCCGCCCAGCCCCAATACACATTGTCCTGTCTGGGGAGGTGGTCACACCTCCCTGGGACAGGAAACCTGTTGTCCAGGCCTCCCCTGCCGGAGTTTCGTCCAGCAGCAGGAGGCCAGACTCGTGTCTGTGGCAGCAGCATCCATTTTGTGATGCCAGGGCTCTGGAAAGAAGTTACCGGACTCGTCAGAGTTAACATGCCTTTCCCTCTAGAAGGGTGGAATGCTACCCCCGCCGCCAGAGTTGGCGGGGGGTAGTATTCCAAGATGTTTGACACCAAACACGACATGTTTCGGTGCAGCCATTCCATAGTTAGCATTTTACCGCGAGGATATAATGCGTTTAAGAGTATATGGTCAGGCTGCACTACAAACAGCATCAGAGATGGTCTCCGAACGCTGCAGAGGGGCCCTGCTCATGCAGGGGCACCCTCTCACATAGGAACCATGCACTCTGCCTTTAGGATTGATAAGGCCTGCCTTAGGAGTGACTTATAGGTTTATATGTGTGTATGCATTTAGTGATATAGGTAACCTATACCACAGCAAGGGGTGCATGCACCACCTTACCCAGGCTGCAGTAGCAGACCTGTGGTGTCAGTTTGGATGGCCTACCAGGGGTGGCATAATATATGCTGCAGCCCCTGGCAGGCCTCTGAGGTACCTATGCCCTTGGTACATAGTATACCATATACTAGGGACTTACAAGGGCACTCCAGATCCCAATCAGAGATGTGCCTAAGGCACATGGAGACCCTTTTAAAGAGGAAACAGCTAGGCTGGGGTTCTGAATAGCAGGGCCCCAGCCAGACTAATGTCGAAAACCAGTGAAGTATCAGCAAAAAGTGGGGGTACCCCTGTGAAGCAGATCCTACTCTCCTACACAACCCCCCCCAAACGTAGGGACATTAAACTAACCTTGCCCAGTTAAGTCTTCATGTTCTAAGTGGAAATACCTAGAGAGTCCATCTGCATTCGCATGGTTACTCCCAGGCCTATGTTCCACTGTAAAGTCCATCCCCTGTAGGGAAATGGACCACCTAAGCAGTTTGGGGTTTTCACCCTTCATTTGTTTTAGCCATAAGAGGGGCTTATGGTCTGTCTGAACCAGGAAGTGTGTACCAAACAAGTATGGCCTCAACTTCTTCAGAGCCCAGACCACAGCAAAGGCCTCCCTCTCTATGGCTGACCAACGTTTCTCTCTAGGGGTCAGCCTTCTGCTAATAAAAGCTACTGGCTGATCCTGACCTTCTTCATTCAATTGTGACAGTACAGCCCCTACCCCCAATTCAGATGCATCAGTTTGAACAATGAACTTCTTGGAGTAATCAGGACTCTGCAGAATTGGAGCAGTGCACATGGCCTGCTTGAGGTCATCAAATGCCTTTTGACAGCTAACTGTCCACTGAACCTTTTTGGGCATTTTCTTAGAAGTTAAGTCATTCAAGGGTGTCACTATTGATCCATACCCCTTGACAAATCTCCTATAGTACCCAGTCAGGCCTAAGAAGGCTCTCACCTGAGTCTGGGTAGTGGGAGCAGTCCAGTCCATGATGGTCTGGATCTTGCTCTGCAAAGGTTGAACCTGGCCTCCACCCACAAGGTGGCCCAGGTACACAACCTGACTCTGCCCTATCTGGCACTTAGTGGCCTTGATAGTCAGGCCTGCCTTTTGCAGGGCCTGTAAAACATTCCTGAGGTGGACCAGGTGATCCTCCCAGGTGGAGCTAAAGACAGCAATATCATCTAGATAAGCTGCACTATAGGCCTCCAGTCCTGTGAGAACTGTGTTCACCAACCTCTGGAAAGTGGCAGGTGCATTTTCAGACCAAAGGGCATCACCACAAATTGATAATGCCCACTAGGGGTTGAAAATGCTGTTTTGGGCTTTGCAGCATCAGCTAGTCTGATCTGCCAGTAGCCAGCTGTTAGGTCAAATGTGCTGAGATATTTGGCAGAGGCCAAAGTATCTATGAGCTCATCTGCCCTGGGTATTGGATGGGCATCAGTCCTAGTGACTGCATTGAGGCCCCTGTAGTCTACACAAAACCTCATCTCTCTTTTCCCACCACTGGTGTGAGGTTTAGGTACTAGGACTACTGGACTAGCCCAAGGGCTATCTGAGGGCTCAATCACTCCCAATTCCAACATCTTCTGGACTTCAGTCCTGATACAGTCCCTGACATGGTCAGGTTGCCTATAAATCTTGTTTTTAATAGGCAGACTGTCCCCAGTGTCCACTTCATGAGTGCACCAGGTGGTCTGACTGGGTGTCAGAGAAAACATGTGTCTAAACTGATTGAGGACTTGCCTGCAATCAGTTTGTTGCTGGGTAGTGAGGCTGCCTGCCAAGGCTACCCCATCAACTGACCCATCGTCAGGGTTCTGTGAGAGCAGGTCAGGGAGTGGGTCACTCTCTTCCTCCTGCCCTTCATCAGTAGCCATGAGCAAGCCCATGTCTGCCCTGTCCACATATGGCTTAAGTCTGTTGACATGGAGAACCCTGTGGGGACTCCTGGGTGTTCCCAGGTCTACTAAGTAAGTGACCTCACCCTTCTGCTCAACAATAGTGTGGGGTCCACTCCATTTGTCTTGGAGAGCTGCTGGGGCCACTGGCTCCAACACCCACACCTTCTGTCCTGGCTGGTAAACAGTTAGGACAGCCTTTTGGTCATGCCAGGCCTTTTGAAGTTCCTGGCTAGCCTCAAGGTTTTTGGTTGCCTTTTTCATGTACTCAGCCATCCTGGAGCGGAGACCAAGTACATAGTCCACTATATCTTGCTTTGGGGGCTTGAGAGGTAACTCCCATCCTTCCTTCACCAAGCACAGTGGACCCCTCACAGGGTGGCCAAACAGAAGTTCAAAAGGGCTGTAACCAACCCCCTTCTGAGGCACCTCCCTATATGCGAATAAAAGGCAGGGCAAGAGTATGTCCCATCTACGCCTAAGCTTTTCTGGGAGCCCTTTAATCATGCCCTTTAAGGTTTTGTTGAATCTCTCAACTAAACCATTGCATTGTGGGTGATAGGGTGTGGTGAACTTATAAGTAACTCCACACTCCTTCCACATTGCCTTTAAGTACCCAGACATGAAGTTTGCACCCCTGTCTGATACCACCTCCTTAGGAAAGCCCACTCTTGAGAAAATTCCCAGGAGGGCCCTTGCCACCACAGGTGCTGTAGTGGTCCTAAGGGGTATAGCCTCTGGATACCTGGTGGCATGATCCACTACCACCAGTATAAATCTGTGCCCAGATGCTGTTTGGGGATCCATGGGACCAACAATGTCAATCCCCACCCTCTCAAAGGGCACCCCCACCACAGGTAGTGGTATCAGGGGGCCTTTGTAGTGCCACCTGCTTTGCCACTGGCTTGGCAGGTTACACAGGAGCGACAAAACTCCTTACTGTCTTCAGACATGTGGGGCCAGTGAAAGTGAGGGACAATTCTGTCCCAAGTCTTGTTCTGGCCCAGGTGTCCTGCTAAGGGAATATCATGGGCTAGGGTCAATAGGAAGCCCCTGAACTTCAAAGGTATTACCAACCTCCTGGTAGCACCAGGCTTGGGGTCTCTACTCTCTGAGTACAGGAGTCCATCATCCCAATACACTGTATGGGGACCACTAGCTTTCCCAGCAGCCTCAGCAGCAGCTTGCTGTCTGAGGGGTTCAAGGGAGGGGCAGCTCTGCTGCTCCTGGCTCAGATCTGCCCTAGAAGGTCCCCCTGTCCCCAAGAACTCAACCTGGTCAGGCTCAAGTTCCTCTGGGACAGTTCCTTCTTCAGGGCTGAGATCATCCCCCTCAAGGGACTGATCTTCCTCCTGAGCCAAGGGGAAGGCACTGCCTTAACCCTACTACTCCTCCTCTTGGAAGGCACTTGGTCCATTCTTCCAGAATCCAAGGCCTGTTCAGTTTTAGACAGTTTAGCTTGTGACCTGGTCACAGCAAACACATCTGCAGGGATCCCCAGCATTTCTGCATGGGTCCTGAGCTCCACTTCTGCCCAAGCAGAAGTCTCTAAGTCATTGCCAAGCAAGCATTCGACTGGTAGGTTTGCACTTACCACAACCTTCTTAAGGCCAGTTACCCCTCCCCAGGAGAAGTTAACAACTGCCAGAGTATGGTCTGTTCTGACATTGCTAGCATTGGTCACTTGGTACATTTCACCAAGTATAACTTGTCCAGGTAGCACAAGGTCTTGTGTCACCATGGTGACACTTGCCCCTGTGTCCCTAAATGCCAAAGCCTCTCGTCCATTGATTAAAGGCTGTTGTCTGTACTTGCCCAGATTACTGGGACTCACAGTGGAGGTCACATCCATGCCTCCATCACAGACTAACACAGCCTGGGTCAGTTCCCTGACTAAGTCAGAGCCCAACTCAGTTCCCAGGGTGAACCCTACTAAACCCTTGGCTGGAGCACTTCCACCAACTGTACTAGGGGGAACAGGTGCCTTAGGGGCATTGGTGGAGGCTGGACTGGAGTCTTTGGACTTGGTGCAATCACTGGTCCAGTGGGTCTTTTGCTTACAGACCTTGCACCATGGTTTTCTTTGGCCTTTACCCTTGGTAGACTGGGAATCCCCACCAGAAGAAGATTTTTGGGGGCCTGATGAAGACTTTTGATCTTTACCCTTCTCCCCACCCTTGTCAGAGTTCTTAGCATCTTGCTTCTTGGTTTCCCCACCTTGGTTCTGTACCTTCTGCTTCACCCTGGTTCTGACCCATTTGTCTGCCTTCTTTCCCAATTCTTGGGGAGAGGTCAGATCAGAGTCAACCAGGTACTGATGCAACAGCTGGTTTTGACAGTTATTAAGAATCTGCTCCCTCATTATCAGATTATACAATCCTGAGAAGTCACACACCTTGCTGCCCATCAACCAGCCTTCCAGAGCCTTGGCAGAACAATCCACATAGTCTACCCAGTCTTGAGTCTGTGCTTTTTGGGTGTCTCTGAACTTCAACCTGTACTGTTCAGTGGTTAGGCCAAACCCATCAATAAGAGCACTCTTCAAGACCTTGTAATTGTCAGCATCCTCCTCTCTAACAGTGAGGAGCTTGTCTCTACCTTTGTCAGCAAAGGAGAGCCACAAGATTGCTGCCCACTGCTCCTGAGGGACCTTCTGTACTTTACAGGCCCTCTCTAAAGCAGTTATCCATTTGTGGATATCATCCCCACTCTGGTAGGGAGGGACAATCTTGCTCAGGTTCCTATGGTCATAGGACCTTTCCCTATCTCTAGGGATATGGCTGCCACCATGGGACTCTAGTCCCAACTTTCTTCTCTCTTTAAGGAGATCTAGGGATTCTCTATCTAAAGCCAATTGCTTCTTCCTGATCTCCAGTTGAGTTTCCTCATACTGGACCAGTCTCTTTCTTCTCTCATGAGAGGATTCCCTCCTGTGAGAAGAAACAGAGCTCCCTATTGAGGTGCCAGAGTGGTTAGACTCCTGAGAAGGAGACCTAGACTTTCTGAGCACACTCATAATCCTTCCTGGGGGGACAAAGGTGTGGTTCTCCAGATCCTCATCTTCATCTTCCCCAGAAGGGATTGGGTTTTCCAGGTCAGGGTCATTGTCACCCTCCTGGTCAGTTTCAGAGGGGGGCTGGGGGTAGTAGTACCCCTGGTCCCTTCCTCATCTGCTGGCCCACCCTCTGCTCCTACCCCTTCAGTCTCTGAGGACTTACTAAGATCATAAGCCACCAACAACTCCTGGAGGTGTTGGGTGGTGGGACTTTGGCCTGTCCTTAATTTCCTCACGTTACACAAAGCTCTCAGTTCCAAGAATGGGAGTGTGTCATACTTGGAGGGGAAGCTCAATGGCTTCCTGCAGGGCATCTTTGGATCCTGCTTTTAAAGACATTACTAGTGTGGTGTGGTGTATGCACTACCTACTCTAGTGTGGCCTACTAAACTCTCTTGAGTTGTAGAAAGGGTTGTGCTATCCCTTAACACACAACTCTAAGTTCAGTAGAACTTACTGATATTCTAAGCTTAAATTATATGTACCTTAGGTACCTTTAGTGGTTTTCAGTTGATCAATTCAATTGAGATTATCTGGTAAAACAATAGCAAGCTGGAATCCCACACGCTGCACACCAATGTGAGAAGTTGGCCTGGCATATGCTGTCCACTAATTATAGTGGGCACCTTGCACCAGTCCAAATCGACTCTTATGGTAGGTAGGTTAAAGACAACCTTATTGAAAGCTATCCTAGTGGTAGCTGTGGAGAGCAGCCTTCAGGCTAAGTCTTGAAGGAATGTAAAGCAGCTTGTTTTACCAGTCTATAATCTCTTGAGTGACCAAATGAAAGAGCACCACACCAGGTATATATTCAAAATATATGTATTTATTACTAAACACACCCCTCTAGTCTCTTTATGAGGCTAGAGTTCGAAATACATAGGTTATAAGATCTTAAATCACAGTAATAGCACAAATACACGTTTGGGCCCTAGGGGCGTACCAAACCATATACCAATAAAGTGGTATGCGAACCACGACTGAACTAGACACTAGGCCTAGAGCCTCTAGAAGTGCTTGGACCACAAGGAACCACCCAAGGTAGTGACACAGGGGACCCACGGGAGACGCGTGCAGTGTAAATACACAACCGCGATACGCCGTTAACTTCTATGGAGAAAGTCGGGATCGGGAAAATAGAGGAAAGGGACACTTTAAAGAGGACTAGGACAAAACCCTTTGAGATCTAGGACTTTGAAGAGTCTCTACCCACGGGAGCACCGGAGTACTCGTGTTACCTCACCCAGGGAAGCCGGGTGCATAGGTGCCTTTCGGGGTCGGGTTTCGTCGTCGGTTCTTATGGCGATCTGCTGCAAAGTGCTGCTGGCGACCAGGAGAAAAGTGTCCGGGTGGATCCAAGAGTGGATCGGAGTTCTGAAGAACCTGAAAGCAGAGGGGACAGAGTCTGGGTCACTAGCCAGTGACCAGGGAGGCGATGGACAGATGCCCACCGATGTCGAGTGCTTCAGGTGCGTTGACGGTCGTCTCGTTTCTGCAGCCACGAGGTCCAGGAGGCGTTGTCGGCGACCAGGAGCAGGATTCGGGCTGGTACACGATGTCTGTCGAGTGCTGCGGTGTCGGCGACCAGATTGGACCCAACAAGCCTTGGCAACGGCAAGTCTCGATGTAGCTGAAGATCGTCGATGGTGCAGACCAGCAAGGTCTGGGGAACTCACCCAGCAAGGGTAAGTGAGGGCAGGCCTGGAGCAACCAGACTGCCAAGTAAAGAAAAGATTGGCCTTCGGTAAGGGCTACTAGCCAACGGGCTAGCGACCGCGAAGGAGCCTCGTGACGCCGCACGTGGAGCTGGCTTACAGGACACTCGTGGAGTGGGGGCCAGTGATCTTCGGTGCAGGTGGTGCTGGAGGCTAGGGCTACTCGGAGCCCAAAGCACGACTTCTTGGGAGACCCAGAAGATGGTGCACTTGCAAGTGTGCTCGGTGTCCAGGGGTCACGGTCTCACGTTACCCACGATAGCCACGGGCCTCAGCTTTGCTGGGGACTCAGGGTAGCCTCGGGGAAGTCTGAGAATCCACCTCTGGTGATGCGATGACTTCGGCGTCCGACGGGAGCTTCAGTGATGCGAACCGGACAGATGCTTCTTTGGTGCCTGCCAAGCAGGGGAGTCACTCCTTGACCCCAAGGGAGATTCTTCAGTCCTCTAATCGTGAGTAGAGCGTCGAAGGTCCAGGATTCTGTTTCAGAGTTTCGTCCAGGTATAATCTAAAGTCCTAAGGACTGGGTTCCTACCTTTATTCCAAAAATAGGGGATGGACTACTCTGTGGCCCCACCTATGGGTGGGTCAGGGCAGAGGGGTGGCTACACCCCTTTCCCTTTGTCCAGTTCGCGCCAAAGCAGGGGCTGCAAGCCCCTGATCCGGTTTGAACTGGGGTATGCACAGGGACACCAAATGTGCCCCCAGTGCAGGACTTCAAAGCACCCGAAAGTGCTCCCGCCCAGCCCCAATACACATTGTCCTGTCTGGGGAGGTGGTCACACCTCCCTGGGACAGGAAACCTATTGTCCAGGCCTCCCCTGCCGGAGTTTCGTCCAGCAGCAGGAGGCCAGACTCGTGTCTGTGGCAGCAGCATCCATTTTGTGATGCCAGGGCTCTGGAAAGAAGTTACCGGACTCGTCAGAGTTAACATGCCTTTCCCTCTAGAAGGGTGGAATGCTACCCCCGCCGCCAGAATTGGCGGGGGGTAGTATTCCAAGATGTTTGACACCAAACACGACATGTTTCGGTGCAGCCATTCCATAGTTAGCATTTTACCGCGAGGATATAATGCGTTTAAGAGTATATGGTCAGGCTGCACTACAAACAGCATCAGAGATGGTCTCCGAACGCTGCAGAGGGGCCCTGCTCATGCAGGGGCACCCTCTCACATAGGAACCATGCACTCTGCCTTTAGGATTGATAAGGCCTGCCTTAGGAGTGACTTATAGGTTTATATGTGTGTATGCATTTAGTGATATAGGTAACCTATACCACAGCAAGGGGTGCATGCACCACCTTACCCAGGCTGCAGTAGCAGACCTGTGGTGTCAGTTTGGATGGCCTACCAGGGGTGGCATAATATATGCTGCAGCCCCTGGCAGGCCTCTGAGGTACCTATGCCCTTGGTACATAGTATACCATATACTAGGGACTTACAAGGGCACTCCAGATCCCAATCAGAGATGTGCCTAAGGCACATGGAGACCCTTTTAAAGAGGAAACAGCTAGGCTGGGGTTCTGAATAGCAGGGCCCCAGCCAGACTAATGTCGAAAACCAGTGAAGTATCAGCAAAAAGTGGGGGTACCCCTGTGAAGCAGATCCTACTCTCCTACATTGGCGTCCCCCTGCTCACACTGGTCACCTTCCATTATTAATATTTTAGCTGCTTGTATGATTTCCCCTTCTTTAGCGATATGCCAGACTAACCTCTTCAGATTATATGATGTACGAACCATGATCGGAAGTTCCTCTGCTCTGGGGAAGCACATCACAAAAAAGTCAAATGTAGCGATCTGGGGGTTATGATCACTTTCGAGCCGAGGGATTACCGTATATTCAAACAGTTTTAGCCTTAAATTATCTGAACTAAACGTATTGTCAATAATTGATCCTTGTTTGGAATTTTTAAACGTGGGGATGAACCTAGACTTTTCTTTTAGCTGACTAAGCTCAGCCTCAAACATAATATCACAACACTCTTTTGCAATTCCGTTGATCATACCATTTACTGGTGAAAGCGGGATCAAATGTAAATTAAAATCTCCAGAGACTATAAGGCCTACTTCAGGGCGCTGTGTTGTTAATGTACTAAGGATATCTCGCAAGATGTACAAATGTGTCAGCTTATTTTTTCTGGTACTTAGATACACATTAAGTATAATTAGACTAGATTCAGTGTTTTTTAACACAAGACATTGTAACCAGCCCAGATCAAAATCCACCACTTCCACTACAAGGTTTAAGTCAGATGCAACGTAGCACGAGAGACCACACTTTGCACGGCCTGGTTTATTAGTTCGCACTGACAGGAGACTATGGGGGATATTAGCAACAACTTGCGATAATTATTGCAAACCGCGCTTAGCGCGTTTCTTTTTATCGCCGCATATCGCTGGATTTTATCACGGAGATAACACGCTATTAGCAATGTTTATCTCCAATGTGATAAAATATCCAGCGATAGCGGCGAAATGCGTGAATATCGCTGGAAATCCAGCGATATTCACGCATTAACGCCATGGGGGACTTAGCCTGACAATCCACCTCCCATTGAACAAACAGGTAAGTCATGTTTTTAGCAGGTGTTAAATTCTAGCGATATTCGCGCTTAGCGCAAGTTTTTTTATCGCTTCGCCTGCATTGCTAATAGGGGGAAGTTGTGTTAGCGACTGTTTTCAGTCGCTTTTAGTTGGGAACGCCTACCTTGCATGTCATTAGCGATAATTATCGCTGGCATGCAAGGCGATGGGAAAACCGGCCGCTATCGCCAGAAAGCTGTCGCCTAACGCCTGTTAGCGACAGCTTGCTGATAGGGCGATAAAAAAATCACCGCTTTAGAGGCAAAAAGTGCCACTAAAGCGGCGATAAAGCCCTTGCTAATATGCCCCCCAATTCATTAAACCCAAGCAAAGGAGTCATTTGTTCACTCCATGTTTTTTGAAATAATAAAATTGTAAAAGAGTTTAAAAATAATATTGTATCGGGGTCAGACAGTAGATGGTTCAGCCCAGGAATATTCCAGGAGCATAGTCGTATTTGTATAGCATTAAGCTTTGTTGTTAAGGACATTCAATTTCTATCTCCTTGGGGCGCCTTCGCCAGAGTAGCTGGAAGCCAGGACCAATCCTCCATTCGTACATTATTTTTAGGTAGCCACTCACAAAATCGACCCCCTGTTTGTGAATTGGTCATCAACAGGCCAGAACTGCAAGATTGATTAACTGATGGTCCTGACGCGCCCCTAAGCACTGGATTTGGCGTCTTACTATCGGCCGTTGTTCTTTCCTTTGCCACCGAGAGCGCCAATACCTCAAGAATCGGGGGATAATGTAGACGGGACCAATTCTCAACCTTAATGCCACATTCCATAAAATACAGACTCGATTCTAATATTTTGGTGACAACATCATTTGAGGACCATGTTGTAAAAGTAGATTCTCGAAGAGTGTTTGGCTGTATTTGTTTGAATTGCACTGTCACCAAATCAGTGATTTTAATAAATGATAATTCAGGAATGATTGACGTTATTTTCAGTATTAGGCTCCGGTTAAGACTATCAGGGACCCCTGAGATTTGTACAGAGGACGCATTACTAGTTTTTTATCTCGATTATTAGAACTATTATCCTGTCTGCAACATTGGGAGCTCAATGGACCTGGTTTACTCTCTTTAGCTAAAGTGGTGTTTGAAAATATTTCTATTGAAGTTGGACTCTGGGTGACAATGGGCTCTAACATTACTGCGGAACTTGGCCTATTCGGGGTACGAATTGCTTGATCTTGGGACAGGAGCCTAGTCCCCTGGGGTTTACTGTCAAACCTAGTCTCCTCTCCCTTACTAATGCCTGCCACATCCGGCTTCATTATACCATCCGCAGGTGCCTGGGCCTTACACCTCGAAAGCATCAATAAATCTGAAGAAGGTTCCGCACCGCTTTGGACACTGTCCTGAGTTGGGTATTTCCTATTAACTTGTTTAAAAATGGGATAAAAATCCTTAGGTTTGGCTGCTGTAGCTACTGAAGCAACTGATTTCTTAGCCTTATTCCGAGCTTTCCGCAACCTTTTTCTTGCCCTTTCAGATAGTGGGGGGCAATCATTGAAACTATTAACACTATCCCCAGAGCTTGAGCAAGGGGATTTGGCAGTCGGTGCTGGCTTGGCTTTCTTGGTTGCCTGGGGATCATGACCTCTATCAATTTGCCAACCCAGACTGACCTCAACCTCCCCGCCGGGCTCCTCTGGTGCCCTAGAATTATCATGACACACATTTGCCTGGAGTTGTTGCTGCTTCGTGTTCACACTTTGGGGGATATTCTCAAGAACGTGTGATAACCATCGCAAAATTAGCTTAACGCAACTCTTCACATCGCAGTCTATTGCGGGAAAATAACTCTGTGTTAATGTGGTATTCTCAACATGCGATAGTCCCACGATAACGCGTCAAATGAACGCGCTAAAATCAACGCAACTCTGCAAAAATGCGAAACACCAACGCGAAAAAAGTTGCGATACCCCAAATCGCGATACAGAAATCGGCGACAACCAGCGACAGGCCTGCAATTCCCACCCGTCATGTGGGAAAATGCACTATAAAACAAAAACAAAAAAAACACACCAAAACCAAATCAAACTGCGTAGCACCATGGATGCACCCGGACCGAGTGCAGAGGACAACCCGAACCCCACAAGCCCCACGGAGGACCAGCCAGGAACCCCGTGTTCGGGGAAGGGCAAGGAGAAGAGGAAGAGGAAGACGGGGTTCAGTCCGCAGAAAGACCGGATCATCGTCACGGAGGTGATAGAACACTACCAACAACTGTTCGTCACCTCCACTGCGTCATTGGCAACACAAACGGAAATATGGCAGTCCATCGTCACCAACTTGAATGCAGTCGGAGTGTCGAGGAGGTCAATGGAGGAGGTCAATGGAGGAGGTCAAGAGGCGCTGGCATGAAGTGCACAGCCAAACCAAGGAGAAACTCGCTGCCAACAGGAAGGCAGCAAAGGCGACTGGAGGTGGGAGTCCTGCGCCACAGGAGGAGCTGGATGAGCTGGAGGAAATGGTGGCAGGAGTTGGGGGTATGGACACAGCTCAATATGACCTGACCCAACAGCAACAGGGTGAGTAACGACCAGGGACTGGGGGGACGGAGGGAGATGGGCACAATGGCACACATGCACAATCATGTGCAGCACACTGCACACCCACAATGAGTGTGGAACATGTTTCTGATACCCTTGGCACACTGCAGCACACATAGAAACACCAAGTAGGCCCCCATCCACTATGTGCACAAAGGGGCCCCCTCCATATCACCAATGCCACAACCCACCCATGCACATGTGCTGAATCCAGAAAAGCAGCGGCTCTGTGAGCCACACTGACAATGCAAGTGACACTGCATGACAGATAGCATGGCTGAAGTCACAATACATGACATGGTGCACAAGACGACACTGAGGTGGCTGAGTGTGGACCACATCCGTAAAGGAGCAGGTCACACTCTGACACATCCACGTGCACCTACAACCCATGACGTCAAAAACACATCTGCAGACAAACAATGCACAAGAGTACAAAATATGTCCAAGAGCACAAATGACACAAGTCGCAAACATCCCAGCACCCGAAAAGCACACAAGTCAAAGGCACACCGACTCAAAGGGATAAGGGGCTGCCAAATCAGAGCTGCAGGGGTGACTCGCCAACAATGCAGCGCACACACACATAGCAATCACAGCACATCAACATTGATGACAATGTGGTACAAAGTGCAACCCTTACACCACAGGACAGAGGACACAACTGGTGCCGCTCGTGCGTAGAAACTGGCCACTCACATCTGGCAAAGCATGACACTGTGAGATGATAATGTACGAGTACAACCACACATCCGTCATGTAGTCGAAATGTCCACTGACTCACCATCAAATAGCCAGCTTCACCAAAACAGCCAAAATGTACATTGTCATGCAGTCTGATTGTAAACATGTACAAAGCGTCAACATACATGGAGCAAACTGTTAACCAGCATCTCCCCGTTACATTGCAGAGGGACAATCAACACCTCCTGCAGAGCAGACCACACATCTCTACAGTGATGATGAAGAGGACACCCTGCACTTTTGCTCAGACACCCTCCAACGGCTCGTGGACAGCCTCCGCACCCCACCCCCAGGAGCAGTGCAGCCCAGCTGCCTTGCAGTGACCCCACACCCTGCACAGACCACACAGCAGGAAGCACACACCACCACGGCTGGCTCACAGGACCCCCAGGACCAACACTGATGGTTCGACCTCATGGCAGCCAAACTCGATGCCATACGTGGTTGTCTGAGTCCCATCAGGGACCACTTACAGTCACTTACAGTCACTAACGGACACCCACTGTCCGCACCATGCACAACAACAATCCGTGGCTGACCTCACTGGGGCCATTGCTCGGATACAAGAACTGTCTAGTCATACAGGCTCCAGCGATGACAGCACAGAGTTGGCACAGATGCGGAGAACAATGGAGACCATGGAGCCGATGCAGCCTGGAGGTATGGCTGCCACGTCTGAACACCAGCGAGACATGGCTGGGATCTTCCATGCCCTGCAGATCCTCATCTTGCCATTGCTGCCACTGAGCCTGTACCAGATGACTGCTGCAGGAACCGCGACACACACTTCTCCGCACCCTGATGTGTCAGTGGCACACAGTGATGCAGCCCTATCACCTTCGCAAGCTGATGTGTCAGTGGCCCACAGTGATGGAGCCCTATCACCTTCGCAAGCTGATGTGTCAGTGGCCCACAGTGATGCAGCCATAACACCACCACAAACACCTGACACACCGGACACAGAAGACGTCTCAGAGGAGTAAGATGTGTATGGTAATGGCTGTGTGAGGAAGGAGGTAGTAGCATCCGTCCCCACCACATGGCCTGTCCCTGCCTGGTTCAGCCCTATGCACCATGCCCTGGGACAACACCTCCCACTGTCCCCCGAAACACTCTGTGACATTCACCTGGACCCCGACATGGCCTGCCATATCTGCTCTGGTACCAATGACACAGCAATCCAGCTGCGGACTGAACTCTTCCTCCTCAGATTAACTTTGCATTCCCCCATGGACTCGGTTTGGCCCAACACTGGGCAACCATGTTATGTGGGCTTGAACTGGACATGTACTGCTCCAGCTCCGACACTCTCCAGAATGTGAATAAAAATTCCAAATCACACAGATGTGTCATGTCTATGTTCACTCACGTATGAAAGTATGGATGAATGTAGGGACATTGATTGCACAACAAGGTACACCCTGGTAAATGCCATCAATGCGCATGTTTGAGCCTGACCCACATGGCCAATTAGTTGAATGTGAAGGTGTGAACTAGCTGTGGCCTCATTGCACATGAACAACAATCTCGCATCCCCCAACGTAGCCCCACGTCCATGTATCATATAGGGCTGTGTGTGTAAATGTCAGAATCGGTAGCCCGCCTGAAGTAGTGTCCCCCATCGCATGTGGCTACAGAACATCTCTTCGCATGACCTACTCACACACATCAGTGTGGACACAGCCTGTTTTGATGGATCACATTGATCCACATGGCAAGAAGTTGGACACCATACTCACATTGCTGAAGACATGTAAGAGCACAGGTCTACCAGCAACTATCGCAAACACAATCAATCAATCAATCAATCAATCACGGCATTTATAGAGCGCGCTACTCACCCGGGAGGGTCTCAAGGCGCTGGGGGAGGGGGTAAGTTACTGCTCGAACAGCCAGGTCTTGAGCTGCTTCCTGAAGGAGAGATGGTCCTGGGTTCGCCGAAGGTGAGTGGGGAGGGAGTTCCAATGTCTGGCTCACAGAGGTGGAGCTGTCAATAGGGACTCACCACCAATGTACATGCGGCAGTCTGTCCCTCCCTGTGTACGGA
The DNA here is from genome assembly GCA_963921515.1 of Calotriton arnoldi. Classification (NCBI taxonomy): domain Eukaryota; kingdom Metazoa; phylum Chordata; class Amphibia; order Caudata; family Salamandridae; genus Calotriton; species Calotriton arnoldi. The sequence continues at coordinate 27,522 of CAWUFW010024215.1, forward strand.
CAATGCTCACTGAGGGACACGATTTGTCATACTAATCAACACTCATCACAGTTGTACACTGGTGAAGTCGCGTAGACTTTATTAGCATGTGCGTGTCAGTACGGGCAAGGAATGGGCCACATCATGCAGACAAATGCATGAGACACTTACAGGCAGCATGGGAACATGTTGAGGTGCAAGGAATGGGGAGGCAAAAATGAACACAAATCATTACGGATGGCAACGGTCTCAGCCCACCTTGCCTTGCTGGACGAGTCATGTGATGTTTGGCGTCTGGTCATTGCCCCGTGTCAGGGGACACGACTCACAGCCCATGGGATCTGCATGGAGCTGTACCACCGGACTGCGCCGACTGTGTGCCCTGCTGACATTGAGCAGGTGAAAGGGACCAACAAGGTCACATGTCGTGCTACATTGCCGTGTGTAGTCTCCCTCCAGCAGTATGTCAGATTTAGGAACGTTGCCAAACGACGCTGTGCAGCTCCGCCCATGGGGCTGCATCACCTTGCACAGGTGTGTAACAACACGCGTAGGTGCATGCACATGCATTCTGAGTCCGGGCGAATGCAGACCTGTCCATTGTTGTTCTGGGATATGTGACCATTCCTCCACGATGCAACACGGTGTTGGGACCTGTGCTCTGGGTGTCAATCAGTTGTGGCTTCCGGAAGGTAGTTACTCGTCCATGAATGCGAGCGCAGCTTCATAGGCAATCAGTTCCAGTAGTACATCATTCTCGAGTTCAAGGAACACGAGGGAGAGCCAATCCATTACTGGTCCGGACAGATGTGCTCCGTCCACGCAGTTTCACCAATCCGCAACACAGCCCAATAGGGGAGCGCCTCGATGTGGTCACTGCACACGATGACTTGTGCAATCTCCCATCCACTACTGCCAGCACATACGCCACAGATCAAGGCATCCCATGCACGGGTATCCCTGTTGCACTCCTGTTCGTGGGCCAACAGGGGGCGCACACACAAGTCATAATCCAGTTCAGCTACCGTTGTGTTGGATAGGCAGACATCCATGGGCCACTCCAATGTGCATGATCTACAGTGGAACCAGGGCTGGATGCATGTGACATACGCAAGCCGGAAACTCAGACGGTAACTGATTCGCAAAACTGCCAGTGGCAGTGATCCCAAAAGATGCAGCATTCGTGCATGGTACAGTTCCACGTGACAGGGGTTGTGCATGTGCCCGGGATTGCCTGCCATTGCATTTGTTGGTCTCGTACCACCGGCACTCCTCAGACCGGCGGCAGTTCTGTGGACGATATGCCAGAGCTCGTGCAATGAGTCGGATGTGTGTTCGACGTTTGGACGAATGGGTTGTTTTTTACCAATGTGTCAAGGGCAGCCCATGCAGGTGTAGCTCGAGCAGGGGCAAGTGTGTGTGGGGTGTGGACACGTTGGTCTTTCATTAGCGCAGTTCATGGTGTGGGAGTTGGCAGAGTCTGGTATGGTATCTCACTCAGGGGGTGCCGGGCGCATTCAAGACCAAGGTCAGAGGTTCGGATGTCCTTCCGCCTTGTGTATTGAGACAAAGGAGCTTTCAAGCCTAATTTTAGTCTGACTACTGCTTGCATTTCTGATGTGTGATGTGGCCTTCGCGCTGGAATTGATGCCAGGCCTTAGATTTAGGTTGTACCAATTGCAAAACACACGCAACAGTTGGCATGTATGAGCCAAGGGCCCGAGTGGCCTTGCTCTCCTTGTTCAGTCTCTCTCTATCTCTCTCTTTCTCTCTCTCTCTGTCCTTTGATGAGTGCCTGACACACCTTCTTATCTTGGATACTGTCTTGCAGGCTGTCACTTACATATTGTCCAGGGATGACCCGCCATGACTCTTCCAAATAGTTGTTTGGAGACAAATTTGATTGGGATATTTTGTTTGGACTTTCACTGGTGAATGATTGATTCTGCTTTTTCTGTACTCTCATGACTGTTATTTGTTGTTATTCTGCGACATCAGGTGTAGGAAGGTGGAATCTGACTATATGGTTGCCCCCACTTTTTTTATGGTGTTTTGCTGGTTTATGACTTAGTTGGACTGGGACCCTGCTATTCAGGGCCCCAGTCTATCTGCTCTCTCTAAACGACATGGAGTGCACTCTAGGTGCACTAGTGATTGGATACTGTGGTGCCTTATGAGTCCCTAGTATATGGTACCTTAGGTGCCAAGGGCATAGGTACTTCACAGGCCTACCAGGGGCTGCAGCATGTGTTATGCCACCCCTGGGAAGCAGTCTAAATCTGACACCACAGGCCTGCTACTGCAGCCTGGGTGAGGTGGTGCTAGCACCCCTCACTGAGATATAGGTTTCCTATATCTCTCCTGCACACACATATAAACCTATCAGTCACCCCTAAGGCAGGCCCTATCAATCCTGAGGGCAGGGTGCTTGGCTTCTATGTGAGGGGGTGCCTCTGCCTGAGCAGGGCCCCTCTGCAGCTCTCAGAGTCTATTCTCTGGTGCTGTTTGTGGATGCGGTTAAACCATATACTATTTAAGTGCATTATATCCTCGCGGTAAATGCTAACTTTGGAATGGCTGCATCAAAACATGTCGTGTTCGGTGTCAAACATCTTGGAATACTACCCCCCGCCAATCTTGGCGGCGGGGGTAGCATTCCACCCTTCTAGAGGGATAAGACATGTACCTGCTGTGGAAACGCGGTAGAATCCTAAAGAGCCCTGGCATCACAAAATGGATGCCACCAGTCACAGACACTGGGCTGCCCTCCTGCTGATGACCGAAACTCACAGTGGAGGAAGCCCAACAATAGGCATCCTGTCACAGGGAGGTGTAACCACCTTCCAGACAGGGTTTAGTGTATTGGGGCTGGGTGGGTGCACTCTTAGAGTGCTTTGAAGTCCTGCACTGGGGGAGCAGAAGGCTCCTCTGTGCATATGCCAGTTCAAACCAGCTCAGGGGCTACCTGCCCCTGCTCTGGCGCGAAACTGGACAAAGGGAAGTGGGTGTAGCCACCCCTCCCTTGACCCTCCCATAGGTGGGGTCATAGAGCTAGTCCATCCCCTCTTTTTAGTATAAGAGGGGGAACCTTGCCATTGCAAAGCAGATAACCCCTGGACGACGCTCTACAGAAGAATCCTGGCCCTTCGACGTTCCACTACCTTTGGAAGACAGAAGAATCTCCCTTGGAGTCAAGGAGTGACTCCCCTGCTTGGCAGGCACCAAAAACGACAACGACGGTCGCAAACTACGCCGCTCCCGCCGGAGTCCGAAGTCTCTGCAGCCCAAGAAGTGGATTTCCTGACTTCTCCAAGGCCATCGTGAGTACCCAGCGAAGCTGAGGCAAGTGGACCCCACGAGTGACGAGGAACCGCGACCCCTGGGTACCGAGCACTATTGTCGAGTGCAACCCCTTCACAACGTTCCACGAACTTGTGCTTTGGACCACGTGTGGTCCCGACCTCTAGCAGGAATCCCTCCGAAGATCAGAGGCCTACACCGTCCCGAGTGACCGTGGGCCCCTGTTGAGTGATTCCGCCCGAGGTGTCTTTGCGATCCCTTGCCAGCCGGCTCGTGGGTCCCCAGAAGACTTCTTAAAGAAACCAAAGAGCTCCCCTGGTTGCTCCAGGCCTGCCCTGACTTACCCTCGCTGGGTGAGTCCCTCAGACCTTGCTGGTCTGTGCCATCGACTTTTCTTCATCTCCCCGAGACTTGCTGTTGCCAAGGCTTGTTGGCTCCAATCGAGTTGCCGACACCGCAGTAAGCTGCAGACTTTGTGGGACACACAGAATCCAGCTCCTGGTCGTCGTCGACGCCTCCTGGACCTCGTGGCTGAAGAGTCAAGGCACCCGCAACCGACCTGAATCAACCGACGACGGTGGGCATCCATCTTCCTTGCCCCGAGTCACTGCCAAGTGACTTTGAACACTGTCCCCTCTGCTTTCAGGTCATCCTTCTTCAGAATCCAGGCTTGGATTCCACCGGACACTTCTTCAGCTCCCGCAAGCAGCAAGTCTTCTTTGTTCGCCATTGAAAACGACGCCGCGACCCGACACCAAAGGACACCTATGCACCCGGCTTCCCTGGGTGAGGTAACTCCAGCACTACGGTGCTCCTGTGGGTGTGGGCCCTAGAACTACTTACCCTGTAAGTGACTTGCTTGTAGGTTCTCCCGAAGTCTCCTAGAACTCTTAATTTCCAACCGCGACTTGCCCCATTGAAGTTAACGGCGATCCGCGCCTGTGTATCCACACTGCACGCGTCCCCCGTGGGTCCTTTACTTACCTGCCTTGGGTGGTTTCGTGAGGCCCCAGCACTTCTGTAGGCCCTAGGCCTTGTCTCCCTGCAAGTCGTTGTTGCTAAGTCCCTTTTTTAGTATATGGTCTGGTACGCCCCTAGGGCCCCAGCCATATTTTGTGCTTAACTTATTGTGAAACGTTGATTTGTGCATATGTTTGTCTTCTAATCTCATAAAGAGATTAGTAGAGAGTTATTTAGAAATAAATACATATATATTTGATATATATACCTGTGTGGTGTCTTTTCATTTGGTGATTCAAGAGATTATATGGTAAAACAAGCTGCTTTACATTCCTTCAAGACTTAGCCTGAAGGCTGCTCTCCACAGCTACCACTAGGATAGCTTTCTTTAAAAGGTTGTCTTAAACCTATCTACCATAAGAGTCGATTTGCCCTGGTGCAAGGTGTCCACTTTAATTAGTGAACAGCATATACCAGGCCAACTTCTCACATTGGTGGGCAGCGTGTGGGATTCCAGCTTGCCATTGTTTTACCAGAAAATCTCTATTTGAATTACTAACTGAAAACCATTATAGGTACTCAAGGTACATATAAAGTCAAGCTTAGTATCAATAAGTTCTACTGAACTTAGAGCTGTGTGCCAAGGGATAGCACACCCTTTCCACAGCTCAAGCTAGGATCAGTAGGCCACAAACTAGTGTAGGTAGTACAACACTGCACAACACTAGAATGTCCTTAAAGGGTGGACCCAGTGGATCCACTCAGCCTCAGTATAAGGACATGGCTTTCTCTGACTTGAGAGCCATGTGTGTTGACAGACACCTGAAGCTAGGACAGAGTCCCTCAACACTACACCTGATAGATCTGCTGACAGCAGATGACCTTAGATTGGCTCTAGGAGCTAAAGGGTCTGAATCAGTGGGTGGGTCAGTCATAGTATCTGGGTCAGATGATGAAAATCAGAATGACCAAGACTCTGTGATTGAAGGGCCAGGCTTCAAGGGGCCTGAAAAGGACAGAGGAATTCTCCCTAAGAGAACTGACAGAGAGGAGGAGAGGCACAGATCCCCTTCCAGGGAATCTGACCACTCTTATCACTCTGGCAGAGAATTTGTCCAGCAGAGGAGCTCATACTTTTCCTTAAGAGAGACCTCCTCTGAGAGAAGGTGCAAACTGCTCCAGTATGAGGAGGCCAAAGTGGCCCTCAGAACCAAGCAGTTGGCACTGGATAGGAAGCCCTGGAGATCCAGAGAGCTTCTAGAAAAGAGGGGTTAGAACCCCCTGGTGGCAGCAACAGTGTCCCTAGAGGCAGAGAATATATTCCTGACCATAGGAACCTGAGCAAGGTTGTTCCTCCCTACCAGAGTGGGGATGATATCCACAAGTGGATAACTGCTATGGAGAGGGCCTGTAGAGTACAGCAGGTCCCCCAAAAGCAGTGGGCAGCAATCTTGTGGCTCTCCTTTTCAGATAAAGGAAGAGACAAGCTCCTCACTGTTAGAGAGGAGGATGCTGATGATTATGAGGTCCTGAAGAGTGCACTGATAGATGGGTTTGGCTTAACCACTGAAGAGTACAGGTTGAAGTTCAGAGATACCCAGAAGGCACAGACTCAGGACTGGACAGACTTTGTAGATTGTGCATCCAAGGCTCTGGAGGGTTGGCTGGTTGGCAGTAGGGTTACTGATTTCAAAGGATTTTATAATCTAATGATGAGAGAACAGATCCTTAATAATTGTCAAAACCAGCTTTTACACCAGTACCTGGTGGACTCTGATCTGACCTCTCCCCAAGAATTGGGAAAGAAGGCAGACAAATGGGTCAGAACCAGAGTAAGGCCTAAGAATCAGGGTGGTGACCACAAGAAAGATTCTACCAAGTCCCAAGAGAAAGGTGGGGATAAATCTAAGGATAAGTCCACTACAGGGCCCCAAAAGTCCTCTTCTGGGGGTGGGTCCCAAACTCCTTCCTCTCCTGAAAAGAAACCCTATTGCCATGTCTGTAAAAAGCCTGGGCACTGGAAATCTGATCCCAGTTGTCCCAGGATTGGCAATAAAGAAAATGTTCCTCCAACAACTACTACCACCCCTCCTGGTACTACCAGTAGTAATCCTCCAGTTGGGAGTAGTGCACCCAAAAGTTAGGTGCTTTTGCAAGAGGAACAGACGTGGGCCCTAGTTCAGACAGGACCCCCTCAACAGACTCCTCAGATTCTGATGGTGGTATAGGATTTGCCACCTTTACCGTGGGTCCCACAGCATTGGGCAGGTACAGACTGGAGCCAATAATTAATGGTCAGAAAGCTGTGGCATTTAGGGACACAGGGGCTAGTGTCACCATGGTGGCAGGGAAACTAGTCCCCCCTCACCAGCTTTTACCTGAGTTTAAATACCAGGTGACCAACATTGATGGTGTCAGAACAGATCACCCCATGGCCATAGTCAATCTCAGCTGGGAGGGGGTCACAGGCCCAAAAAGAGTGGCAGTGTCCCCAACCTTACCTGTAGATTGCCTGATGGGCAATGATCTGGAAATTTCAGCCTGGGCTGAAATTGAACACCAAACCCATCTGAAGATGTTGGGTGTCCCTGTAAAGGTTAGTGGGGCTGTGATGGCCACAGCCCCAGCCCAAGATTTTGGAGAGATGAAGCCTGGAAGAATGGCCCACTCTCCCCCAGAAGAGAGCACAAGGGTTGAAGAAAAGTCTTCTTCCCTCCAGACAGTAGGTAAGGGTCAGCCTCCTCAGGGAACTGACCCTACCCCTAGTGAAGGAACTGCCACAGAGGTAGTCAGGCCTGGCCTGGCCACCCCCTGATGGCAGAGGACCCTTACAAGGTGGTACCCAGTCTGGAGCAGGTAACCTGCCCCTCTCTACCCTGCCTCAGTCAGCCCAGGGCTGCAGAGGTCAGGGAGGTCAGTGGACCCCCAGGGCCCCCTGTCCAGAGGAACCCCCATCAGCAGATTAGGGGCACCCAGGCTAGTAGCCCTAGCCAGGTAGAAATTCCTCAACCCACTGAGGGATCCCCCATACCTTTATGTAGGGACCTCCCCAGAAGGACTCTGTTAGGCAAGGGCAAACCTGGGACCAAAGGTTCCAAACATGCCATGTCCCTCCAGTGTTCCACCCAAAGGGACCCAACCCCCGGCTGTAGGCAGTCAAAGGTTGACCCTTAGAGCAGAGTACCACTCAGTCATGGAAAGACAGGCATACATGGTGACCAGTGAGCTGAGAAAGCTGAGGCCAACATTCCTAGGGCCACACTTCCCTACTCAGACACCTCACCAGCCTGGTACTTTACCAAAGCACACCACAGGTAGTGATTCCCCATGGTGGAGACCCTCTCATACCCTTAGGGTGAGGGATTGCTTAGTGGACCATAAGACAGGGGGCAACCATGCTAGTGCAGGTGCTTCCTTATATGGCCACTTAGTCAATAAAGGCTCAACTGGCCAAGGTTAGCCTTATCTCCTTTCGTTTGGGGGGTTATGTAGGAAGGTGGAATCTGACTATATGGTTGCCCCCACTTTTTTATGGTGTTTTGCTGGTTTATGACTTAGTTGGACTGGGACCCTGCTATTCAGGGCCCCAGTCTATCTGCTCTCTCTAAACGACATGGAGTGCACTCTAGGTGCACTAGTGATTGGATACTGTGGTGCCTTATGAGTCCCTAGTATATGGTACCTTAGGTGCCAAGGGCATAGGTACTTCACAGGCCTACCAGGGGCTGCAGCATGTGTTATGCCACCCCTGGGAAGCAGTCTAAATCTGACACCACAGGCCTGCTACTGCAGCCTGGGTGAGGTGGTGCTAGCACCCCTCACTGAGATATAGGTTTCCTATATCTCTCCTGCACACACATATAAACCTATCAGTCACCCCTAAGGCAGGCCCTATCAATCCTGAGGGCAGGGTGCTTGGCTTCTATGTGAGGGGGTGCCTCTGCCTGAGCAGGGCCCCTCTGCAGCTCTCAGAGTCTATTCTCTGGTGCTGTTTGTGGATGCGGTTAAACCATATACTATTTAAGTGCATTATATCCTCGTGGTAAATGCTAACTTTGGAATGGCTGCATCAAAACATGTCGTGTTCGGTGTCAAACATCTTGGAATACTACCCCCCCCGCCAATCTTGGCGGCGGGGGTAGCATTCCACCCTTCTAGAGGGATAAGACATGTACCTGCTGTGGAAACGCGGTAGAATCCTAAAGAGCCCTGGCATCACAAAATGGATGCCACCAGTCACAGACACTGGGCTGCCCTCCTGCTGATGACCGAAACTCACAGTGGAGGAAGCCCAACAATAGGCATCCTGTCACAGGGAGGTGTAACCACCTTCCAGACAGGGTTTAGTGTATTGGGGCTGGGTGGGTGCACTCTTAGAGTGCTTTGAAGTCCTGCACTGGGGGAGCAGAAGGCTCCTCTGTGCATATGCCAGTTCAAACCAGCTCAGGGGCTACCTGCCCCTGCTCTGGCGCGAAACTGGACAAAGGGAAGTGGGTGTAGCCACCCCTCCCTTGACCCTCCCATAGGTGGGGTCATAGAGCTAGTCCATCCCCTCTTTTTAGTATAAGAGGGGGAACCTTGCCATTGCAAAGCAGATAACCCCTGGACGACGCTCTACAGAAGAATCCTGGCCCTTCGACGTTCCACTACCTTTGGAAGACAGAAGAATCTCCCTTGGAGTCAAGGAGTGACTCCCCTGCTTGGCAGGCACCAAAAACGACAACGATGGTCGCAAACTACGCCGCTCCCGCCGGAGTCCGAAGTCTCTGCAGCCCAAGAAGTGGATTTCCTGACTTCTCCAAGGCCATCGTGAGTACCCAGCGAAGCTGAGGCAAGTGGACCCCACGAGTGACGAGGAACCGCGACCCCTGGGTACCGTGCACTATTGTCGAGTGCAACCCCTTCACAACGTTCCACGAACTTGTGCTTTGGACCACGTGTGGTCCCGACCTCTAGCAGGAATCCCTCCGAAGATCAGAGGCCTACACCGTCCCGAGTGACCGTGGGCCCCTGTTGAGTGATTCCGCCCGAGGTGTCTTTGCGATCCCTTGCCAGCCGGCTCGTGGGTCCCCAGAAGACTTCTTAAAGAAACCAAAGAGCTCCCCTGGTTGCTCCAGGCCTGCCCTGACTTACCCTCGCTGGGTGAGTCCCTCAGACCTTGCTGGTCTGTGCCATCGACTTTTCTTCATCTCCCCGAGACTTGCTGTTGCCAAGGCTTGTTGGCTCCAATCGAGTTGCCGACACCGCAGTAAGCTGCAGACTTTGTGGGACACACAGAATCCAGCTCCTGGTCGTCGTCGACGCCTCCTGGACCTCGTGGCTGAAGAGTCAAGGCACCCGCAACCGACCTGAATCAACCGACGACGGTGGGCATCCATCTTCCTTGCCCCGAGTCACTGCCAAGTGACTTTGAACACTGTCCCCTCTGCTTTCAGGTCATCCTTCTTCAGAATCCAGGCTTGGATTCCACCGGACACTTCTTCAGCTCCCGCAAGCAGCAAGTCTTCTTTGTTCGCCATTGAAAACGACGCCGCGACCCGACACCAAAGGACACCTATGCACCCGGCTTCCCTGGGTGAGGTAACTCCAGCACTACGGTGCTCCTGTGGGTGTGGGCCCTAGAACTACTTACCCTGTAAGTGACTTGCTTGTAGGTTCTCCCGAAGTCTCCTAGAACTCTTAATTTCCAACCGCGACTTGCCCCATTGAAGTTAACGGCGATCCGCGCCTGTGTATCCACACTGCACGCGTCCCCCGTGGGTCCTTTACTTACCTGCCTTGGGTGGTTTCGTGAGGCCCCAGCACTTCTGAAGGCCCTAGGCCTTGTCTCCCTGCAAGTCGTTGTTGCTAAGTCCCTTTTTAGTATATGGTCTGGTACGCCCCTAGGGCCCCAGCCATATTTTGTGCTTAACTTATTGTGAAACGTTGATTTGTGCATATGTTTGTCTTCTAACCTCATAAAGAGATTAGTAGAGAGTTATTTAGAAATAAATACATATATATTTGATATATATACCTGTGTGGTGTCTTTTCATTTGGTGATTCAAGAGATTATATGGTAAAACAAGCTGCTTTACATTCCTTCAAGACTTAGCCTGAAGGCTGCTCTCCACAGCTACCACTTGGATAGCTTTCTTTAAAAGGTTGTCTTAAACCTATCTACCATAAGAGTCGATTTGCCCTGGTGCAAGGTGTCCACTTTAATTAGTGAACAGCATATACCAGGCCAACTTCTCACATCAGGTGAATGATTTTGTCCATGATTTAGTGACGTGGCTGTGCAATCTCTTGGTCAGGGGGTGGTGGGGTATGCCCGGGGTAGGGCCCGGGGGGGTGGTGGCGGGTGTTGTGGCCCTTTTGGGGGTCCGAGCTGCATGATCGTTGGCTCCATGGCATCTGTTGGTCTTCAGGTGTGGCTGTTGGCTGGGCTCCCTTTTCTGGTGCAGGTTGTAGTTCGACTTTGCACCAGGTCAGAGCAGGTGTTAATTTCCTGCTGCTAACGCGCCTTATTGCCTGTTTCGTGGTCTTATCGCCAATGTGGCTTGTCGTTGAGAATGTTGAGGTGTGGTGTTGTCGCGGCTTTTTGCTCGGGAACGCCTACTCTGCAACTCATTAGCGATAGTTGCCGGTGTCATCTGTGGCGATGTTTTTTGCGGCTGCTATCGCAGGTAAACTGGTGGTATCGGCTGTTAACACCAGCTTGTGAATGAGGAGATACATTTATCGTGACTTTGGCTAAGATAAAGTGCTGATAACTTGGCGATAGATCCTTGAGAATATGCCCCTAAGTACACTCACTCCCACTTTCTTATAAAAAACTGAAGACCCGTCCAGGAGTGGATTCACAACTGTTTTTTTGACAACAAGTGATCCTACTATTTTAGGGAGATCGGACATCTTATCCAAAATGTGAGAACATGTACATCATATTAAGTGCTCATTAACCTCAGTCTGGGCCTTAACCACCAAACCTGTCAAATTTCATAGTTTTGCATCAATACCGGCCACATAGACTGCTAGTGTGTTTAGAAGTTCCACCTGGATTTCAAGCTTGTTTGAATGGAGATCAAGTGCAGTGGGTATAGCATTCATTGTATCTAGCAGACTTTTCCACACACCAATATTATCAGGTGAAACATCATATTTATCTAAAAACGAGAGGTCTGCAGAGGTCAGCGTATTATCTACTTGACCAATGGTCTGACCAACAAGCTGACTATTTATGGTTTTACTTTTTGACGGGATTAAAATTGAATGATCTTCCAATATCTGGTCGTCACCACATATCCCTGGACCAAAGGGCTTAAGATACTTTTATTGTTTGATATCTCCAGAACCGGCGATCCTAGACTCTCTCGTATCGTCTCAGCCCCAAGCTTAGGCGACCGAGGTATCAAAGAATATTGATTCACTTGATTCACAAGCTGTTCCCCCAAACAGATAACAGAAGCATCACTATCGGTGCCGATTGGGGGCTTATTACACTTAGATATGTCCCAAAGAGTATCTTCCGCCTGGTGTGCAGAGTTCAGTCCAGGCTGCGTCGTCATGTGGGTAGACGTCACGTTGACCTGCTCGGTTAAAGGGACATTATGAACTTGAGCTTTTACTATTACTTTATTACTTTATTAAGGGGATTTGTTGCCACAGGTGTGTTTAGGTTTAAAGGTGTGAAATCTGCTGATTGTTTTCCACTGTCTCTCAGCTCGTCCCGGAGAGGTACAGCGTCCTCGCAAACTGCCTGGGCTGTAGATAAACACATGTTATTCAAAACAGGCGATGTCAGAGGCAAGTCAGCATCACATTTACCTTCACATTGGGCAGCACCTTTCTGTTTGAAAAAGTCCTTTATACTTGGCTGGGAAGAGTGCCCCCCCAGAGGGTTGATTGTGGGTTTGCCCCACCGCACTCAATGAGCCCCCGGACTTGTAATTGGATCAAATATGGATGGCAAGTCCTCAAGGGCCCTTTCGTTTGCCTGTGAGATATCCTTTTGGGAGCGGGTTTGAGTTTTCCTTACTGTTTTGCGCCTTTTTTGTAGTTGTTCCTGAAATGAAAGTTGTACTTGGCCCCATATACGACCTGACCTCATGATGGGAGCCGCAGGAGTAGCACAAGGATAGCACTGAGAGGCTTATATCACAGCAACAAACAGATGCAAATGAGTCTTTGATCCCCTGTGCTTTCGCAGGTCTTTTCTCCTGCAAGCCCTCTGCAGGCTTCGATGGACAATCTCCCTGCAGGGGCCCATCCCTGATTCTTCAAGGGTACTCCAAGATTCCACCCCTAGTAAAGCAGAGTGGGAACTAGTGCAGCTGGAGCACAAGCGAGTGGGGCTCAACCAGCACTTAGCCTAGGAGCGCCAAAAGGCACTCTGTAGCTCTGTAACAACTGCCCTAGCCACCTAGGAGTAACTGGTAGCGAGCGGCAGGGCAGGGCAGAGCAGTACTGAACAGAACAGAACAGAAAGAAAAAAAACTAAATAGGGACTAGGCGGGGACAGGCACAGGCACAGGCCTGACCTTGCCCTGATTCTTAGGAGTTTAATAACCAAGAATGTAATCCCCCAATGGGCCCTGAACACAGCATGGCGGGGGAGGGTTAACCTAACCTCAACGCCGCTTCTGGCAGCTTCTGACCCGTTGACGCACGCCCCTCAGTGCCCCTCAGTGCCCCTCAGTGCCTCTCAGTGCCCCAGTGCCCCTCAGTGCCCCAGTGCCCCTCAGTGCCCCAGTGCCCCTCAGTGCCCCAGTGCCCCTCAGTGCCTCTCAGTGCCCCAGTGCCCCTCAGTGCCCCAGTGCCCCTCAGTGCCCCAGTGCCCCTCAGTGCCTCTCAGTGCCCCAGTGCCCCTCAGTGCCCCAGTGCCCCTCAGTGCCCCAGTGCCCCTCAGTGCCCCTCAGTGCCCCAGTGCCCCAGTGCCCCTCAGTGCCCCTCAGGAGCCATTTCCTCGGCACCACAACACACCGGAATCGGAGCCGACATTAACAGCAATACCGCACCAGTTCCGCGGCCCGCACCATCAATGGCCGCAAACAACAGTGGGTCTGCAGGATCTGTGTATACTCTGTCAGCCCCCGGCCCGCCGGCCTCGGAGCACCGCGCTCTACACCCTCCTCGCAGCTGTCTTGCCAAGATCCTGTTCTGTCGGAATGCCTCGGCAGCTCTTCTTCCCATGGAAGCAGGGCAGAGGGAAGAGAGGGACAGTGACATCCAGGGAAGCTGGGAGACAGAAGAGAAAGGACAGTGACATCCAAGGAAACAGGGCAGAGGGAAAGGAGTGGGGGCAGGGCAGAGTAAAGAGAGAGGAGGCAGAGCAGAGAGGAGGGAGGGGGCAGGGCAGAGGGGAGGTAGAGAGGGCAGGGCAGAGAGGAGGAAGTGGGGGTAGGGCAGAGAGGAGGTATAGGGGGCAGGGCAGAGAGGAGGGAGAGGGGGCAGAGGGAAGGAAGAGGGGCAGGGCAGAGTAAAGAGAGAGGAGGCAGGGCAGAGAGGAGGGAGGGGTCAGGGCAGAGAGGAGGGAGGGGTCAGGGCAGAGAGGAGGGAGAGGAGGCAGGGCAGAGAGGACGGAGAGGGGGCAGAGGGAAGGAAGAGGGGCAGGGCAGAGTAAAGAGAGAGGAGGCAGGGCAGAGAGGAGGGAGGGGTCAGGGCAGAGAGGAGGGAGAGGAGGCAGGGCAGAGAGGAGGGAGGGGTCAGGGCAGAGAGGAGGGAGAGGAGGCAGGGCAGAGAGGACGGAGAGGGGGCAGAGGGAAGGAAGAGGGGCAGGGCAGAGTAAAGAGAGAGGAGGCAGGGCAGAGAGGAGGGAGGGGTCAGGGCAGAGAGGAGGGAGGGGTCAGGGCAGAGAGGAGGGAGAGGAGGCAGGGCAGAGAGGACGGAGAGGGGGCAGAGGGAAGGAAGAGGGGCAGGGCAGAGAGGACGGAGAGGGGGCAGAGGGAAGGAAGAGGGGCAGGGCAGAGTAAAGAGAGAGGAGGCAGGGCAGAGAGGAGGGAGGGGTCAGGGCAGAGAGGAGGGAGAGGAGGCAGGGCAGAGAGGACGGAGAGGGGGGCAGTGCTATCGAAGGAAGCATGGGGAGAGAAGGGAGAGGAGGCAAAGAAAGTGGCAAAAACAAATGTGACAGTAAATCTGTTCTGCTTAATTATTTGGAGACAAAGAGGCTGCATTTAAAAATAAAGTTACGGGTTAGGGCACCTGCTGCAGACATCTTTGTGTGTCCTGCAAATTTCAGGAGTTAATAATAGCATTAAGAAAACTCTAATGGTTAATGCACTTGCTTGAGAGCTCTGTGGTTTGTCTAGGGACAGCTCGATGCATAAAGTAACATATATGGCTAATGTGTCTGTTGCAGAACACATTGTGTAACAAGCAGATGACAGGATTGTATTTTATGTAAACAGGTAAGTAGGTGAGCGCTCTTTTAAATGATTATTATTCATTTAATTTATAATGCACAGAAATCATCCCGGGAGGGTTATCTGAGCGCCCACCAGCATACAGGCCACAGAAAGCTAGGAATTAAAACAGCACTGGTTTAAGTAATTTCCTAAACTTAAAATGATCGGTGCATAAGCAAACTTGTAAAGGCAACTCATTCCAGTGAAGTGGGGCAAGATGTGAGAAGGGCCTTCCCCCCGTTCGGCACTTTCTCACCCGTGGAATGGTAAGTAACCCTGGGCGTAGTTCGCGTAGTAGCGCTACGCGTAGCTACACGAGTGCACTTCGCACTACGCGAGCTACGCGTGGCACTACGCGAACTGCGTAGTGCGGTAGGAAATGCTGTTCGCAATGATTGCACAGTGCCGGATGCTTGTCCGCACTGTGCAATCATTGCAAACGGCATCTTGCACAGTGCAAGCGGTCGTTTTCTGCCGCTCAAGTAGATTTGTACTCGAGCTGCAGTTTTCTCAACGCGGACTGGTAGTTTCTCATCGCGAGCGGTCGCAGCATACGCGACCACTCGCAATGAGAAACCTGACCTCCCCGCGTTGAGAATCTCGCCGGGAGGTTTATTTTCCACGCTCGCGATCGGCAACTTGATGTTGCTGATCGCGAACGAGAAAAAGTCTCGCCGGGATGTCATTTTGCTCGCTTGCGGTCGCCAACTTGACGTTGAGGACCGCGAGCAAGCAAAAATGCCCGCTACGCTACGCATTTTTGCACTGTGCTATGTGCAATTCGCGTTGTTGCGCAAACTACGCGAGCGTAGCGTAGTTTTCCGCCCAGGCCTAATGGTAAGTAGAGCTTTATCACTAGATCATAAAAGTCTGACTGGTTTATAATGGATAAGTTTAGCAAGTAGGTAACTGGGGCCTTTACCCATCAGAGCTTTGTGAGTGATGCAGCAGATTTTAAAAGTAATTCTTTTCCGAACTGGTAGCCAATGCAATGAGCGTAATAGGGGAGAAGACGCCGTCCCTGGAGGAAGATTACAAATGAGGTGGGCCGCAGGGTTCTGAACAAATTGCAGCTTTGATAGCAAGGTCTCGTTTGCTGAAGCCGGAAGGGCATTGCCATAATAACCAGAAGCTGGTTGGAAAGAGCCGTCCAGATTCTAGGGGGACAGATGTCCACAGGAGAGCCAGACTTGGCTGAGGCAAGAGATTTCTGGATTGATCGAGGGTAAAAATCATAACATTTTCCAAAACTGGTAGTGCTGTTGGAGGATGGTGAGTCAAAGTTTAGCTCCTCACATGTCTGGTCAGGCAAGCTGGGAATGTTTAGATATATCACATGGATTTCGTCCTCACAGAAATCTGCTAATGAGTCACATAATACTTCTGATGCATGTGTTTCTTGAGAGCAAGCACACGGGCAAGTGAAAGCATTGAGCACTTTAAATAGTTCTTTAGATGAATTTCCGGCCTGCTCAATTTGATTGGAAATGAAGATTTTCTGGGATTTCTTTAGGTGCCGATGCTGTGCCGTTAGAGAAGCTCTGTAGCCCTCCTTACCTGGTAAGTTGTTAGTACGATGCCAGCATCTCTCCAGTTTTTTGCAGGTAGCTTTTTCTGCTCTTAGTTCTATAGTGTACCAGGGTGCATGTTAGCCATAGTTAGAAATTAGACGAGTTTTTAGAGGAGCAATCCTGCAAGAGCCACCTTTAAGGCTCTATGACAGTCCAATAGTGCTTGATCAACATCTAAGTCTTCAAAGGTAATAGAAGACTCGATTTTATTGGAGAAGGAGTCCGGAGTGACACTTCGCCAGTGCCTTGAAGCATTTTTATGGATTTTAGTGATGGTTTGACTTGCTTTTCCAGTGGGAATCTGGAAACGGATCAGATAATGGTCCGTCCAGAGTAAAGGTTGAGGGGTGCGCAGGTCAGAAGTGCTGAATTCGTAAAGATAAGATCAGGTGTGTGCCCCGCAGCAAGTGTGTGCCCCTTGACCCTTTGGTGCAGGTCAAGTGAAGCGAGATCAGAGATGATCTGAGCAACCCCCAAATTTAGGGAATCTTCACCATGTTAATAAAATCACCCAGCACAAGAAGAATGTGGTGATGATGTTCCATGCATAGAGGTTAAGTAGTAGACGTAGCCGAGTAGTGTCTTTGTAAGTTAATAACATCAGTGGTAGCAGCCCCACACAGCACTTGTAGTAGCTACCAATTCAAGTTGTAAGAAGCGTACACCAGACCGGTGTAGCCTGCCACGAATATGTGATGTCCACAAGATGAAACATGAGCGGAGCACTCCAAGGCTGGGGCTGTCCGGTGTGAAGGACACTGGTGGGACTGCGAGGCGTAATGCTCCAGTTTCTCTTGTTTATTGTGGGTCTTGATTCTTTAGTTTTTACACTTCCTCCTGGAAGTGTACTAGCGCTAACTGTGTGGTCATTTGTAACCCACTTCCTCTATGAACGTTACTGTGTGGTGTCTGCGGCTGTCGTTTCTGTAGGTTCCTTCCAACATGAAGACTTCCTTGACATGTCATCTTTAACTTCCATAAGACCACTTGTAGAGCGTGTGTTAGTCTCCAGATCATCGCCAAAATGTAGTGATGAAGTTCTGTGCGTAAAAGTGATGAAGTAGATGTCGCCGAGTAGTGTCTTTGTAAATTATTTTATTAAGTCCATAACATCAGTGTTAGCAGCCCCACCAGGAGCGCAGCTAAGAATCAGGTACCAAGGGAACATTATAAACACCACAGGAAGATACCACAAAACTGTTGAGATGACAGAACATAAGTGGCAATACATTTGGTTAGGCGCTGACTGAACTCCATTTTGGGCCTTGGGGGGGATACACCAAGGCGCCTTTCCAACAATCTTTTGGGTAGAATTAAAGTTTAAAAATGCATATCTCGGTCCACTCTGCCTGTAAGGAATCAATAAGTGAGAGCTTGACAGTGTTTTTATGCACAATCGCTATACCACCGCCCATCCTTCCCTCTCTGTCCAGTCTATGCATGCAATAGTTGTCTGGTAGAGACAGCAGAACAGCTGGTAGAGTGGTGAAACAAACCTCTTGTGACCCAGAGCTCTAACGCGTGTTTTGGCAGAGACCTGACATTACAGAGAAGGTTGACAAGCTGCTTAGTCGCTGAAGAATGCAAGGGGAGAAAAGTGGTGTTTAACCCCTTCTGTGCCATGGCCTAATGGTTACGTCCTCGGTTGTGGCGCTGGTGTACCGAGGACGTAACCGCTACGTCCGTGGCATACGACCCAGAAATCCCTCTGCGGAAAGTGAAACTGAAATGAGCAGATCGACTCATTTCACTTTCACTGATTCTGTGCTCATGGGGCCTATCTCAGCCCCGATCACCGAAGCACACGGTAGACAGATCGTTGGAGAATGGAGTATTTTCCCTTTCCAGTGGTATTTTTCCCGAGTGGATCCCTGCTTCGAGATCACCGCAGGAGGGCAATCTCCAAGCAGGAATCCACCACTAGACACCGGGGGGGGGGGGGGCCTTGGGCAAGGGCTTTTGCCCTCCCATCATTCTTGGATAAATTCAGTCTCTCTGCCCACCCTGGGGGATATATGGGGGCCATAGCCACTAATCTGCACCCCGGAGGGGTAGAAATCCCACTAGGAAGCCAGGGACCATTTTTTTGTCGTTTAGGGGCGGGGGCTGCCCAGAATGGGCATGCCAATGCTGCAACACCACCCCCAAAAAATAGCCACAGTATTTATACCCTTCTGGGGGGCAGATGGGAGCAATAGCCCCTGATCTGCAGAAAGCCCACTAGGCACCAGGGATATTTTTTCAGCCAGAGTAGGCGTAGGGGCTGCCCTGAATGGTCATGCCAATGCTCCCACCCTACACAAAAACAAATGGGCACAGTCTTGCTTCCCCCCCTGGGGGGCATATGGGGCAGTAGCCCTTGATCTGCCCCTCTGTGGGACAGAAAACACAACTAGGAAGTCATGGACTATTTGTTTTAGCAGTTCAGGGTTGGGGGCCACCCAGAATGGGCATGCCAATGCCCCATCTCCCAAAAGTAGCCACAGTCTGGGGGGGCAGAAAGTCCACTAAGCACCAGAGAGAAGGGATGGGGACTGCCCAGAACGGGCATGCCAATGCCCCACCACACTCAAAAACAAATGGGCACAGTCTTTCTGCCCCCCCCCCGGGGGCATATGGGGGCAATAGCCCCCTATCTGCACTCCTGGGAGGGCAGAAAGCTCACTAGTCACCAAAGAATTCTGGGTAAGAAAACATTGGGATCCACGCAAGTCATACCTCCCTGGACTCAAACGGGTGTCTAGTTTTCAGAAATGGTGGTGTTTGGTAGGTTTCTCTAGATGGAGACCAAGCCTGGGATCAGAAAACGCAGATGACCCTCTAGCAAAACCAGGCTGTTTTGTTATCGATAATTGTTATATCTCCACAATACGTTTTGGTCCCTTCCCTATCACAGGAACTTGGCCCATCCACACAAGTGAGGTAACATTTTTATCGGGAGACATGGGGGAATGCTGGGTGGTAGGAAATTTGTGACAGCCCGGTGATCCCACAGCTTTCCCACACAGAAAAGTGAGGAAAACGTGATTTTGTTTGCTAAATTTGAGGTTTGCAGGGGATTCTGGGTAAGAAAATGTTGGGGAGATCCACACAAGCCACACCTCCCTGGACTCCCTAGTTTTCAGAAATATCTGGGTTTGGTAGGTTTCCCTACATGGCCGTTGAGCCCATTCCAAAAACGCAGGTGACTCCCTTGTAAAACCAGGTAGTTTTGTGATAGGTAATTTTGATATCTCCACAAAACGTTTGAGCCGTTTTCCTTAGCGGGCACTAGGCCACCCACACAAGTGAGGTACCATTTTTATCGGGAGACTTGGAGGAATGCTTGGTAGAAAGATGTTTGTGGCTCCCCTCAGATTCCAGAACTTTCCATCACAGAAATGTAAGGAAAATTTGTTTTAAAAAAATATTGTTGAGGTTTTCAAGGGATTCTGGGTAGCAGAACATGGTGAGAGCCACACAGGTCACTCCATCCTGGATTCCCCTGGGTGTCTAGTTTTAAAAAATGTACATGTTTGCTAGGTTTACATAGGTGCCGGCTAAACTAGGGTCCAAAATCCACAGCTAGGCACATTGCAACAAAGGGTCCGTTTTCAGTGGAAAAATGTGATGTGTCCATGTTCCGTTTTAGGCCATTTCCTGTCGCGGGAATTAAGCCTACTGTTGGAAATCAGGACCTGCTTGCAGTGTCCCCCCACTTTTTGCCCCATTTGAGACCCCAAGATGCTGGTTTTCTGACTCTGAGAGAGCCCTGGGCTCTGCTTGGAAGGCCCAGGGCCAGTGCTCTGTTGAACACACAGTGACAACACACACATACATGAGGGTACACTAGGCCTTCCCACACAAGTGAGGTATCATTTTTATCTGTAGACTTGGGGGAATCCTGGGTGGGTGGAAGTTTGTGCCTCCTCACAGATTCCAGAACTTTCCATCACAGAAATGTAAGGAAAATTTGTTTTTTTAAACAAATTTTGAGGTTTGCCAGGGATTCTGGGGAACAGAACATGGTGAAAGCTACACAAGTCACCCCATCCTGGATTCCCCTGGGTGTCTAGTTTTCATAAATGTGTAGGTTTGCTAGGTTTCCCTAGGTGCCGGCTGAGTTAGGGTCTAAAATCCACAGCTACGCACATTCCAAAAAAAGGGTCAGTTTTCAGTGGAAAAATGTGATGAGTCAACATTGTGTTTTAGGCCATGTCCTGTTGCGGGCACTAAGCCTACTGTTGGAAATCAGGCCCTGCTTACAGTGTCCCCCCACTTTCCCAAGATGCTGGTTTTCTGACTCTGAGAGAGCCTTGGGCTCTGCTGGGAAGGCCCAGGGTCAGTGTTATGTTGTACACACTGTGAAAACACATACATACATGAGGGTACACTCTATATTAGGGTACAGTTATAATTGGCATGACCTACCCTGTAAGTACCTAGTACATAATAAGGCAGGGGGATTGAAACTACCCTTAAGTCCCTAGTATATAATAGGGCATGGCAGTTTAGAGGGCAGCAGCCCTTTTTGCGCTTGCATGTGTGCACTGCTGAGAGCCTGAGGCCATTTTAAAAGCAGCCCTGTGTTGCAGCACTGCCTTTGAATGTAAATTGTGCCCAAACTCAACTTTGGTGGTAGGGGCACTTAAAAAGTGGTAAACTACAATAATGTGGCATATTAGGTACCCCTAGGGTCTCTCCTAGGTGTCCCAGGAGTGGGGGGGTCATGTACTTATAAGGAGGGTCCTTATAAATGTTTTGTCTGGCTCTGGTGTTGGAGAAATTGTACATTCCATTTTCCCGATTGTAGCTCCCTAGCCTCATAAACTAACATGGCACTAGTTTATTAATGAATAACAATTGCTAGGAATTCATGAGAAATATATTTTAAGGACTTAGGAGAAGGGTATTGATAAATCAAACAATACGCTATTGTTGAATTTATTCTAAAGTATACAGAAAAGAGGTTATAAGACTTTATTTTCTGTAAGTCAAAATTCTGCCTTCCTGCCCCTTCCCTGATTGGTCAGAGTTAAGAGGATTAGCTAGGCTGCTTTGCTGAAGTGATAAGTGGCTCACCCAGGAAGAGGCTATCTCTTAGAGAGGGCTCTGCTACACAGGAATGCCAGAGCAGGAGGGGGAGGGTTATAAACCATAGAGCTTTAAAGGGGGAATAGGACATGCAGGGAATGCCAGGTCCATCTACCCACCAGCCCCTGTGGCCCAGCCAGATGGGAGGCTTAAGGCAGGAATTTGCAGATGTTAAGGGGAGGAGAGCTATAGAAATGAGCCATACTGGAGGTTGGTTTAACTAGTTCTTGCTCCTCTGCTGCAAGTTCAGCCATACTGAATTTTGAAAGAATAGTGCTTTCTGGGAGACCCGTATGCCACGCTTTGGAGGACGTGGTAATGCTCTGGGGTGTTGCCCTACACCTCATTGGACAAGAGTGCTCGCCTGCTTGACTCCAGACAACACTGAATAAATATGTGAGAGGAGCAGAGCCTCTAAGATCTGCTGTTTGAAACTAAGAGAAGAAAAAGGATTGCCAAGCTGGGAACTTGATTTGCACCATCAGGCCCTGCATTACAGAGAGGATACATATCTAACATAAAGCGCACATAACTGAAGGCCTAAGCTCCTCCCACAGGCCTCAATACGATTTAATTCACAGACTCACAAATCATAGTTGTTACTCATCTTTCTTAAACAGCTAACACCCAGTGACAAAGCCAATCATACTGACAGGCTTTAGGTGTATGTCAGTTGTTGTGTCATATATCTGGATACAATTACATCTCAGAGAGAAACCAACATACCGGTCAGGTGGCACACTATGGGAATCACAGAAATGTATTTGGCATGTTCCTTTATTGAGAGCTGTAGGAGAGTAGGATCTGCCTCTTATTTTGCCCCCACTTGTTTTCTGATGTTTACACTGGTTTCTGGCTATAGTCAGGCTGGGACCCTGCCAATCAGGGCCCCAGCCTCTCTGTTCTCTCTAGACGACTTGGAGTGCACTCTAGGTGCACTAGTGATTGGATACTGTGGTACCTTATGAGTCCCTAGTATATGGTACCTTAGGTGCCAAGGGCATAGGTACTTCACAGGCCTACCAGGGGCTGAAGCATGTATTATGCCACCCCTGGGAAGCAGACTAAATCTGACACCACAGGCCTGCTACTGCAGCCTGGGTGAGGAGGTGCTTGCACTCCTCACTGAGATATAGGTTCCCTATATCTCTCCTGCACACACATTTAAACCTATCAGTCACCCCTAAGGCAGGCCCTATCAATCCTGAGGGCAGGGTGCTTAGTTTCTATGTGAGGGGGTGCCTCTGCCTGAGCAGGGCCCCTCTGCAGCTCTCAGAGTCCATTCTCTGGGGCTGTTTGTGAATGCGGTCAAACCATATACTCTTAAGTGCATTATAACCTAGCGGTAAATGCTAACTTTGGAATGGCTGCATCAAAACATGTCGTGTTTGGTGTCAAACACCTTGGAACCATACCCCCACACCAGTACCTGGTGTGGGAGTATGATCCCACCCTTCTAGAGGGATAGACATGTACCTACTGTGTAAACGCGGTAGAATCCTGAAGAGCCCTGGCATCACAAAATGGATGCCACCAGTCACAGACACTGGGCTGCCCTCCTGCTGATGACCGAAACTCGCAGTGGAGGAAGCCCAACAATAGGTATCCTGTCACAGGGAGGTGTGACCACCTCCTAGACAGGGTTTAGTGTTTTGGGGCTGGGTGGGTGCACTCCTAGAGTGCTTTGAAGTCCTGCACTGGGGGAGCAGAAGGCTCCTCTGTGCATACACCAGTTCAAACCGGCTCAGGGGCTACCTGCCCCTGCTCAGGCACGAAACTGGACAAAGGGAAGTGGGTGTAGCCACCCACTCCCCTGACCCTCCCATAGGTGGGGTCTTAGAGCTAGTCCCTCCCTTCCTTTTTAGTATAAGGTAGGGAACCCTTGCCATTGCAAACTAGATCTCCCTGGATGATGCTCTACTGAAGAATCCCGGACCTTCGACGTTCCACTACCTCTGGAAGACTGAAGAATCTCCCTTGGAGTCAAGGAGTGACTCCCCTGCTTGGCAGGCACCAAAAACTGAAACAACGGTCGCAAACTACGCCGCTCCCGCCGGAGCCTGAGGTCCCTGCAGCCCAAAACGAGGATTTCCTGACTTCTCCAAGGCCATTGTGAGTCCCCAACGAAGCTGAGGCAAGTGGACCCCACGAGTGACGAGGAACCGCAGTCCCTGGGTACCGTGCACTATTGTCAAGTGCAACCCCTTCACGACATTCTACGAACCTGTGCTTTGGACCACGTGTGGTCCCAGCCTCTAGCAGAAATCCCTCCGAAGATCAGAGGCCTACTCCATTCTGAGTGACCGTGGGCCCTTGTTGAAGGAATCCTCCTGAGGCATCTTCACGATCCGTTGCCAGCCGGCTTGTGGGTCCCCTAAAGACTTTTCTACAGAACCAAAGGGCTCCCCTGGTTGCTCCAGGCCTGCCCTGACTTACCCTTGCTGGGTGAGTTCCCCAGACCTTGCTGGTCTGCACCATTGACTTGTTGCTCTTTCCACAAGACTTGCTGCTACCAAGGCTTGTTGGCTCCAATAGGGTCGCCGGCACCGCAGTCAGCTGTAGACTTTGTAGGACACGCTGAATGCAGCTCCTGGTTGTCCTCAACGCCTCCTGGACCTCGTGGCTGAAGAGTCAAGACACCCATGAACGACCTGAATCTGTCGACGACGGTGGGCATTCATCTTCCTTGCCCCGGGTCACTGCCAAGTGACTTTGAACACTGTCCCCTCTGCTTTCAGGTCTTCCTTCTTCCGAATCCAGGCTTGGATTCCACCGGACACTTCTTCGGACTTCACAAGCAGCAAGTCTTCATTGGCTCCCATTGAAAATGACGCCGCAACCCGACACCAAAGGACACCTATGCACCCGGCTTCCCTGGGTGAGGTAACTCCAGCACTACGGGGCTCCTGTGGGTGTGGGCCCTAGAACTACTTACCCTGTAAGTGACTTGCTTGTAGCTACTCCCGAAGTGCCCTTAAACTCTTAATTTCCAACCGCGACTTGCCCCATTGAAGTCTACGGCGATCCGCGCCTGTGTTCACTCACTGCACGCGTCCCCCATGGGTCCTTTACTTACCTGCCTTGGGTGGTTTCGTGAGGCCCCAGCACTTCTGAAGGCCCTGGGCCTTGTCCCTTTGCCAGTTGTTGTTCTTAAGTCTCTTTTTTAGTATATGGTCTGGTACGCCCCTAGGGCCCCAGCCATATTTGTGCTTAATTTATTGTGAAACGTTGATTTGTGCATATGTTCCTGACTTCTAATCTCACAAGAGATTAGTAGAGAGTTGTTTAGTAATAAATACATATATATTTGATAAATATACCTGTGTGGTGTCTTTTCATTTGGTGATTCAAGAGATTGTGTGGTAAAACAAGCTGCTTTACATTCCTCCAAGAGTTAGCCTGAAGGCTGCTCTCCACAGCTACCACTAGGATAGCTTTCTATAAAGGTTGTCTTAAACCTATCTACCATAAGAGTCGACTTGTTCTGGTGCAAGGTGTCCACTTTAACTAGTGAACAGCATATACCAGGCCAACTTCCCACATGAGCCCCCACTTTTTTCATCCCACTTAAAGACGTGTCTGCACATATTTCTATATGACTGGTTGCAGCCAGCAGCTGTGGGCGCTTCTCGAGTACGGGTTAGAGCATATGTTTCCAAAGTTAATGCTGCATGCAGTGCTGATCACTGGGCAGCCATACGTTTTAAAGGGCTGAAGGTGTCATGCTGTACAATTTACATATTACAGTAAATATTGAACATATTAATGCAGGAAGATATGGGGCAGTTTTTAATGTGTTTAATATTTCAAGGCTAGACGTTCCCACTGCTTTATCGCTGCATTTGTTTGCTTTAAAATGCACCATTTGGCAGTCTTTTTTTCCATTTCTTTCTCCGGAGAGGGACTCACCCTGGACCCCAGGTTTGTCCATTGAACTTGTTCACATCGCTCGCTATATAAAAGTTATGCCCAACGTTTACGCCCCACTACTTTCAAATGTCACCAGCTGCCACCGGATTCTGGATAACAGAACCTGGTGAGAGCCACTCATGTCACCCCATCATGGATTCCCCTGGTGTCTAGTTTTAAAAAATGAACAGGTTTGCTAGGTTTCCCTAGATGCTGGCCGAGCTAGGATCCAAAATCCACAGCTAGAGACATTGAAAAAAGGGTCAGTTTTCACTGTAAAAATAAAGTGTGTCCACGTTGCGTTTTGAGCCGTTTCCTGTCGCGGGCACGAGGCCTACCCACACAAGTGAGGTACCATTTGTATCAGGAGACTTAGGGGAAAACAGAATAGTAGAACAAGGGTTATTACTAATTGTCTTTCTATGCATTTCTACCTTCCGAATGTAAGACAGTGTGGAAAAAAAGTCATTTTGAAAAATGCCCGGTAATTCACCTGCTTGTATGGGTACCCACAAATTCAGAGATGTGCAAATAACCACTGCTTCTAAATTCCATATCTTATTCTCATTTAGGAAATATATTGGTTTCCTTGATACCTATTTTTCCCTTTTCATATTTTACCAAATGAATTGCTATATACCCGGTACACAATGAAAAACCATTGCAAGGCGCTGCTCAGTTATTGGCTCTGGGTTCCTCGGGTTCTTGGTGAACCTACAAGTCCTATATATGCCCACAAGCAAAAGGGTCCAGCGGATGTAACATTATATTGCTTTAAAAAATCTGTCATACTTAAAAGAAGTTACAGGTGAAAACATGGGCACAAATGGCTATTTTTGCAACTCAATTTCAATATTATTTTATTTCAACTGTTACTTTATATAGGAAAACCTTGAAGGATCCAGACAAATTACCCCTTGCTTAATTCGGAATATTGTCTCCTTTCAGAAATGTATGTTATGTTAGGAATTTGTAGAGTGCATGGTTACGCCACTCCGGAGTGTCCCCACACAAGATTCCAGCTGCAAGCCAAGTAAGAGCGCCCCCTACAATATTAATGGGCCGAAAGCGTTTTTGAAGAACCAGGTTTTCAGATGTTTTCAGAAGAGGACCTCAGAGGGTTCAATTCTGAGATTAAGTGGCTGCTGATTCCACAGTTTGGAAGCCAAGAATCTAAAAGAGCTGCCACCAAGACGTGTTCTACAGAACTTTGGGATCATAGTCAAAGCAGTTCCTGATGATCTCAGACATCGGCTAGGAAGATATAATTTAATCAAGGGAAAAAGATAGCGAGGCCCTTTCTGGTTGAGGATCCCTTCTATAAAACATAGAGCTTTAAAGGAAATCCTCTCCTCAATATAAAGGCAATGGAGTTTTGCAAGAGCTGGCCCAGTCGATGTACATCTGGGGATGTTCAGGAGCAGTCGTGCCACAGTATTTTGTACCCTTTAGAACATTTTGAACCCTTAAAGGCCCCCAGATAGAGTACGTTACAGTAATCCATCCGCGATACTACAAGTGCTTGGATTACTGTTCTTTTAGCAGGATCAGGCAGGAGCCCTAAAATTTTCTGAATCATTTTTAATGTTCCAAAACAAGTACCAACAAAGGTCGAGATATAGTCTTCAAAAGATATGGTGGAATTAAACAAAATTCCAACGTTTTTCACCTTAGGTTTAGGGATGGGCATAGAGCCTAGCTCATTCGGCCACCATAGCCGTTCTAATAACAGACCATGTGAGACCATGTTGAAAGCTGCGCTCAAGTCAAGCATGACTAAGGCAGCCGTCTTACTCACAGCCACCGCGAGACATAGTGACTCTGCAGCGAATAAGAGTGCTGATTCTGTGCTGAAAAGTGGCCTGAAGTCAGACTGAGACGCATGCAAAAGTTCCTTCTCTGCCACAAAATTCGTCAGTTGTTGGTTGACAAACCTTTCAGCAATTTTAGCAAAGAAAGGCAGCAAAGATATGGGTCTTAGATTCTTAGGTATCCACGGATCAAATGATGGTTTCTTCAGGAGTGGACCTACCCTGGCGTGTTTCCATGCAGAAGGGATGCGACCTGACAAAAAAGATAAGTTTAGCAGGTCGCACAGCAAGGGGGTGATCACCTCCCTGCCTCGATCCAGTATGGTGGGGGAGGCAGGATCAAGTGGCGATCCAGTTTTCACTTTGGATAGAAGACAGTGGGTCTTAGTCACCGAAATGGCTTTCAGACTGAGAAAGCCTCCCGATGAAGTGATTGGTAATTGGTCGGGTAGGGGGGACTGAAAGTTCCTAGCACTCTCAGGAAAGGATGCATAGATGGTGTCTATCTTCTCAAAGAAGTAGAGTTCAATCTGATCACAGTAGGTAGTCTAGGGAGGGGTTGACACAGCTACAGGTAATCCAAAGCTCAGTCTCAGGGGTTACCGGAAAGCTGATGCTTCTGCAAATGGTCGCAGTGTCCAGGAGTTCGGGTTGCACGGTCTCCACGAGGGATACAGGCCTCAGACTTGCTGTGCGATTCCAAAGGGGATGATGGACGGAGCGTTTGAGCTAATCAAACACTCACCTCCAGTCAACTGATCTGGGTTTAATCCATCATCATTCTTTAGCTCACTCCACCACCCCAGTTAAGACATGGCCATATGCAAATCAGTCTGACCCTGTGCCTCATGGGAACAGTCCAGCCCGAACTGCCAAGCCATGTCTTCCCTGGACCGGAAACAAGCATCCTGGGACCGGTTTCTGGCTATTCAGCCGTCATCAGCCAGGCTAGCTTGAATCCAGTGGCAAAGTGAGCAAGGGACCCACGTCTGGGCATACCCTGCCAACTTAGGGCAAACAAAGCGATACCAAAGGGGATGATGGACGGAGCGTTTGAGCAAATCAAACACTCACCCCCAGTCAACTGATCTGGGTTCAATCCATCATCATTCTTTAGCTCACTCCACCACCCCAGTTCAGACATGGCTGTAGGAAGGTGGAATCTGACTATATGGTTGCCCCCACTTTTTTTTTATGGTGTTTTGCTGGTTTATGACTTAGTTGGACTGGGATCCTGCTATTCAGGGCCCCAGTCTATCTGCTTTCTCTGTAAAAAGGTTTCCATGTGCCTTAGGCACATCTCTGATTGGAATCTGGAGTGCCCTTATAAGTCCCTAGTATATGGTATACTATGTACCAAGGGCATAGGTACCTCAGAGGTCTGCCAGGGGCTGCAGCATGTATTATGCCACCCCTGGAAGGCCATCCAAACTGACACCACAGGTCTGCTACTGCAGCCTGGGTAAGGTGGTGCATGCACCCCTTACTGTGATACAGGTTACCTATATCACTAAATACATACACACATATAAACCTATAAGTCACTCCTAAGGCAGGCCTTATCAATCCTAAAGGCAGAGTGCATGGTTCCTATGTGAGAGGGTGCCCCTGCATGAGCAGGGCCCCTCTGCAGCGTTCGGAGACCATCTCTGATGCTGTTTGTAGTGCAGCCTGACCATATACTCTTAAACGCATTATATCCTCGCGGTAAAATGCTAACTATGGAATGGCTGCACCTAAACATGTCGTGTTTGGTGTCAAACATCTTGGAATACTACCCCCCGCCAATCCTGGCGGCGGGGGTAGCATTCCACCCTTCTAGAGGAAAGGCATGTTAACTCTGACGAGTCCGGTAACTTCTTTCCAGAGCCCTGGCATCACAAAATGGATGCTGCTGCCACAGACACGAGTCTGGCCTCCTGCTGCTGGACGAAACTCCGGCAGGAGAGGCCTGGACAATAGGTTTCCTGTCCCAGGGAGGTGTGACCACCTCCCCAGACAGGACAATGTGTATTGGGGCTGGGCGGGAGCACTTTCGGGTGCTTTGAAGTCCTGCACTGGGGGCACATTTGGTGTCCCTGTGCATACCCCAGTTCAAACCGGATCAGGGGCTTGCAGCCCCTGCTTTGGCGCGAACTGGACAAAGGGAAAGGGGTGTAGCCACCCCTCTGCCCTGACCCACCCATAGGTGGGGCCACAGAGTAGTCCATCCCTATTTTTAGAATAAAGGTAGGAACCCAGTCCTTAGGATTAGATTATACCTGGACGAAACTCTGAAACGGAATCCTGGACCTTCGACGCTCTACTCACGATTAGAGGACTGAAGAATCTCCCTTGGGGTCAAGGAGTGACTCCCCTGCTTGGCAGGCACCAAAGAAGCATCTGTCCGGTTCGCATCACTGAAGCTCCCGTCGGACGCCGAAGTCATCGCATCACCAGAGGTGGATTCTCAGACTTCCCGAGGCTACCCTGAGTCCCCAGCAAAGCTGAGGCCCGTGGCTATCGTGGGTGACTTGAGACCGTGACCCCTGGACACCAAGCACACTTGCAAGTGCACCATCTTCTGGGTCTCCCAAGAAGTCGTGCTTTGGGCTCCGAGTAGCCCTAGCCTCCAGCACCACCTGCACCGAAGATCACTGGCCCCCACTCCACGAGTGTCCTGTAAGCCAGCTCCACGTGCGGCGTCACGAGGCTCCTTCGCGGTCGCTAGCCCGTTGGCTAGTAGCCCTTAACGAAGGCCAATCTTTTCTTTACTTGGCAGTCTGGTTGCTCCAGGCCTGCCCTCACTTACCCTCGCTGGGTGAGTTCCCCAGACCTTGCTTGTCTGCATCATCGACGATCTACATCTTACTCGAGACTTGCCGTTGCCAAGGCTTGTTGGGTCCAATCTGGTCGCCGACACCTCTGCACTCGACAGACATCGAGCAACAGCCTGAATCCTGCTCCTGGTCGCCGACAACGCCTCCCGGACCTCGTGGCTGAAGAGTCAAGACGACCATCAACAAACCTGAAGCACTCGACATCGGTGGGCATCTGTCCATCGCCTTCCTGGTCACTGGCTAGTGACCCAGACTCTGTCCCCTCTGCTTTCAGGTTCTTCAGAACTCCGATCCACTCTTGGATCCACCCTGACACTTTTCTCCTGGTCGCCAGCAGCACTTTGCAGCAGATCGCCATACGAAACGACGACGAAACCCGACCCCGAAAGGCACCTATGCACCCGGCTTCCCTGGGTGAGGTAACACGAGTACTCCGATGCTCCCGTGGGTAGAGACTCTTCAAAGTCCTAGATCTCAAAGGGTTTTGTCCTAGTCCTCTTTTAAGTGTCCCTTTCCTCTATTTTCCCGATCCCGACTTTCTCCATAGAAGTTAACGGCGTATCGCGGTTGTGTATTTACACTGCACGCGTCTCCCGTGGGTCCCCTGTGTCACTACCTTGGGTGGTTCCTTGTGGTCCAAGCACTTCTAGAGGCTCTAGGCCTAGTGTTTAGTTCAGTCGTGGTTCGCATACCACTTTATTGGTATATGGTTTGGTACGCCCCTAGGGCCCAAACGTGTATTTGTGCTATTACTGTGATTTAAGATCTTATAACCTATGTACTTCGAACTCTAGCCTCATAAAGAGACTAGAGGGGTGTGTTTAGTAATAAATACATATATTTTGAATATATACCTGGTGTGGTGCTCTTTCATTTGGTCACTCAAGAGATTATAGACTCGTAAAACAAGCTGCTTTACATTCCTTCAAGACTTAGCCTGAAGGCTGCTCTCCATAGCTACCACTTGGATAGCTTTCAATAAGGTTGTCTTTAACCTACCTACCATAAGAGTCGATTTGGACTGGTGCAAGGTGCCCACTATAATTAGTGGACAGCATATGCCAGGCCAACTTCTCACATTGGTGTGCAGCGTGTGGGATTCCAGCTTGCTATTGTTTTACCAGATAATCTCAATTGAATTGATCAACTGAAAACCACTAAAGGTACATAAGGTACATATAATTTAAGCTTAGAATATCAGTAAGTTCTACTGAACTTAGAGTTGTGTGTTAAGGGATAGCACAACCCTTTCTACAACTCAAGAGAGTTTAGTAGGCCACACTAGAGTAGGTAGTGCATACACCACACCACACTAGTAATGTCCTTAAAAGCAGGATCCAAAGATGCCTTGCAGGAAGCCATTGAGCTTCCACCCTCCAAGTATGACACACTCCCATTCTTGGAATTGAGAGCTTTGTGTAACGTGAGGAAATTAAGGACAGGCCAAAGTCCCACCACCCAACACCTCCAGGAGTTGTTGGTGGCTTATGATCTTAGTAAGTCCTCAGAGACTGAAGGGGTAGGAGCAGAGGGTGGGCCAGCAGATGAGGAAGGGGCCAGGGGTACCACTACCCCCAGCCCCCTCTGAAACTGACCAGGAGGGTGACAATGACCCTGACCTGGAGAACCCAATCCCTTCTGGGGAAGATGAAGATGAGGATATAGAGAACCACACCTTTGTCCCCCAGGAAGGATTATGAGTGTGCTCAGAAAGTCTAGGTCTCCTTCTCAGGAGTCTAACCACTCTGGCACCTCAATAGGGAGCTCTGTTTCTTCTCACAGGAGGGAATCCTCTCATGAGAGAAGAAAGAGACTGGTCCAGTATGAGGAAACTCAACTAGAGATCAGGAAGAAGCAATTGGCTTTAGATAGAGAATCCCTAGATCTCCTTAGAGAGAGAAGAAAGTTGGGACTAGAGTCCCATGGTGGCAACAATATCCCTAGAGATAGGGAAAGGTCTTATGACCATAGAAACCTAAACAAGATTGTCCCTCCCTACCAGAGTGGGGATGATATCCACAAATGGATAACTGCACTGGAGAGGGCCTGTAAAGTTCAGAAGGTCCCCCAGAGGCAGTGGGCAGCAATCTTGTGGCTCTCCTTTGCAGACAAAGGTAGAGACAAGCTCCTCACTGTAAGAGAAGAGGATGCTGACAATTACACAGTCTTGAAGAGTGCTCTGATAGATGGGTTTGGCCTAACCACTGAACAGTATAGGTTGAAGTTCAGAGACACCCAAAAGCTCAGACTCAAGACTGGGTTGATTTTGTAGATTGTGCTACAAAGGCTCTGGAAGGTTGGATACATGGTAACAAAGTGCATGACTTTTTAGGATTGTACAATTTGATTATGAGGGAGCAGATCCTTAATAATTGTCAAAACCAGCTTTTGCACCAGTATCTGGTGGACTCTGATCTGACCTCTCCCCAAGAATTGGGAAAGAAGGCAGACAAATGGGTCAGAACCAGGGTAAAAACTAGAAATCAGGGTGGTGACCAGAAGAAAGATTCTACTAAGTCCCAAGAGAAAGGTGGGGATAAATCTAAGGATAAGTCCCCTACAGGGCCCCAAAATTCCTCTTCTGGGGGTGGGTCCCAAACTCCTTCCTCTCCTGAAAAGAAACCATATTGCCATGTCTGTAAAAAGCCTGGGCACTGGAAAACTGATCCCAGTTGCCCCAGGATTGGCAATAAAGAAAATGTTCCTCCCACAACTACTACCACCCCTCCTGGTACTACCAGTAGTAATCCTCCAGTTGGGAGTAGTGCACCCAAAAGTTAGGTGCTTTTGCAAGAGGAACAGAGGTGGGCCCTAGTTTAGACCGGGACCCCTCAACAGACTCCTCTGACTCTGATGGTGGTATAGGATTTGCCACCTTTACCATGGGTCCCATAGCATTGGGCAGGTACAGACTGGAGCCAATGATTAATGGTCAGAAAGCTGTGGCATTTAGGGACACAGGGGCTAGTGTCACCATGGTGGCAGGGAAACTAGTCCCCCTCACCAGCTTTTACCTGAGTTTAAATACCAGGTGACCAACATTGATGGTGTCAGAACAGATCACCCCATGGCCATAGTCAATCTCAGCTGGGAGGGGTCACAGGCCCAAAAGAGTGGCAGTGTCCCCAACCCTACCTGTAGATTGCCTGATGGGCAATGATTTGGAAATTTCAGCCTGGGCTGAAGTTGAACACCAAACCCATCTTAGGATGTTGGGCGTCCCTGCAAAGGTTAGTGGGGCTGTGATGGCCACAGCCCCAGCCCAAGAATTTGGAGAGATGGAGCCTGAAAGAATGGCCCACTCTCCCCCAAAGAGAGCACAAGGGTTGAAGAAAAGTCTTCTTCCCCCAGACAGTAGGTAAGGGTCAGCCTCCTCAGGGAACTGACCCTACCCCTAGTGAAGGAACTGCCACAGAGGTAGTCAGGCCTGGCCTGGCCACATCCCTGATGGCAGAGGACCCTTCCAAGGTGGTACCCAGTCTGGAGCAGGTAACCTGCCCCTCTCTACCCTGCCTCAGTCAGCCCAGGGCTGCAGAGGTCAGGGAGGTCAGTGGACCCCCGGGCACCCTGTCCAGAGGAAGCCCCCATCAGCAGATTAGGGGCACCCAGTCTAGTAGCCCTAGCCAGGTGAAAATTCCTCTACACACTGAGGGATCCCCCATACCTTTATGTAGGGACCTCCCCAGAAGGACTCTGGTAGGCAAGGGCAAACCTGGGACCAGAAGGTTCCAAACCTGCCATGTCCCTCCAGTGTTCCAACCAAAGGGACCCAACCCCCAGCTGTAGGCAGCCAAAGGTTGACCCTTAGAGCAAAGTGCAACTCAGTCATGGAAAGACAGGCATACATGGTGACCAGTGATCTGAGGAAGCTGAGGCCAACATTCCTAGGGCCTCACTTCCCTACTCAGACACCTCACCAGCCTTGTACTTTACCTAAGCACACCAGAGGTAGTGATTCCCCATGGTGGAGACCCTCCCATACCCTTAGGGTGAGGGATTGCTTAGTGGACCATAACATAGGGGGCAACCATGCTAGTGCAGGTGCTTCCTTATATGGCCACTTAGTCAATATAGGCTCAACTGGGCAAGGTTAGCCTTATCTCCTTTCGTTTGGGGGGTTATGTAGGAAGGTGGAATCTGACTATATGGTTGCCCCCACTTTTTTTATGGTGTTTTGCTGGTTTATGACTTAGTTGGACTGGGATCCTGCTATTCAGGGCCCCAGTCTATCTGCTTTCTCTGTAAAAAGGTTTCCATGTGCCTTAGGCACATCTCTGATTGGAATCTAGAGTGCCCTTATAAGTCCCTAGTATATGGTATACTATGTACCAAGGGCATAGGTACCTCAGAGGCCTGCCAGGGGCTGCAGCATGTATTATGCCACCCCTGGAAGGCCATCCAAACTGACACCACAGGTCTGCTACTGCAGCCTGGGTAAGGTGGTGCATGCACCCCTTACTGTGATATAGGTTACCTATATCACTAAATACATACACACATATAAACCTATAAGTCACTCCTAAGGCAGGCCTTATCAATCCTAAAGGCAGAGTGCATGGTTCCTATGTGAGAGGGTGCCCCTGCATGAGCAGGGCCCCTCTGCAGCGTTCGGAGACCATCTCTGATGCTGTTTGTAGTGCAGCCTGACCATATACTCTTAAACGCATTATATCCTCGCGGTAAAATGCTAACTATGGAATGGCTGCACCTAAACATGTCGTGTTTGGTGTCAAACATCTTGGAATACTACCCCCCGCCAATCCTGGCGGCGGGAGTAGCATTCCACCCTTCTAGAGGAAAGGCATGTTAACTCTGACGAGTCCGGTAACTTCTTTCCAGAGCCCTGGCATCACAAAATGGATGCTGCTGCCACAGACACGAGTCTGGCCTCCTGCTGCTGGACGAAACTCCGGCAGGGGAGGCCTGGACAATAGGTTTCCTGTCCCAGGGAGGTGTGACCACCTCCCAGACAGGACAATGTGTATTGGGGCTGGGCGGGAGCACTTCGGGTGCTTTGAAGTCCTGCACTGGGGGCACATTTGGTGTCCCTGTGCATACCCCAGTTCAAACCGGATCAGGGGCTTGCAGCCCCTGCTTTGGCGCGAACTGGACAAAGGGAAAGGGGTGTAGCCACCCCTCTGCCCTGACCCACCCATAGGTGGGGCCACAGA
The DNA here is from genome assembly GCA_963921515.1 of Calotriton arnoldi. Classification (NCBI taxonomy): domain Eukaryota; kingdom Metazoa; phylum Chordata; class Amphibia; order Caudata; family Salamandridae; genus Calotriton; species Calotriton arnoldi. The sequence goes on from CAWUFW010024215.1 coordinate 62,500, forward strand.
GTAGTCCATCCCCTATTTTTAGAATAAAGGTAGGAACCCAGTCCTTAGGATTAGATTATACCTGGACGAAACTCTGAAACGGAATCCTGGACCTTCGACGCTCTACTCACGATTAGAGGACTGAAGAATCTCCCTTGGGGTCAAGGAGTGACTCCCTGCTTGGCAGGCACCAAAGAAGCATCTGTCCGGTTCGCATCACTGAAGCTCCGTCGGACGCCGAAGTCATCGCATCACCAGAGGTAGATTCTCAGACTTCCCCGAGGCTACCCTGAGTCCCCAGCAAAGCTGAGGCCCGTGGCTATCGTGGGTGACTTGAGACCATGACCCCTGGATACCGAGCACACTTGCAAGTGCACCATCTTCTGGGTCTCCCAAGAAGTCGTGCTTTGGGCTCCGAGTAGCCCTAGCCTCCAGCACCACCTGCACCGAAGATCACTGGCCCCCACTCCACGAGTGTCCTGTAAGCCAGCTCCACGTGCGGCGTCACGAGGCTCCTTCGCGGTCGCTAGCCCGTTGGCTAGTAGCCCTTAACGAAGGCCAATCTTTTCTTTACTTGGCAGTCTGGTTGCTCCAGGCCTGCCCTCACTTACCCTCGCTGGGTGAGTTCCCCAGACCTTGCTTGTCTGCATCATCGACGATCTACATCTTACTCGAGACTTGCCGTTGCCAAGGCTTGTTGGGTCCAATCTGGTCGCCGACACCTCTGCACTCGACAGACATCGAGCAACAGCCTGAATCCTGCTCCTGGTTGCCGACAACGCCTCCCGGACCTCGTGGCTGAAGAGTCAAGACGACCATCAACAAACCTGAAGCACTCGACATCGGTGGGCATCTGTCCATCGCCTTCCTGGTCACTGGCTAGTGACCCAGACTCTGTCCCCTCTGCTTTCAGGTTCTTCAGAACTCCGATCCACTCTTGGATCCACCCGGACACTTTTCTCCTGGTCGCCAGCAGCACTTTGCAGCAGATCGCCATACGAAACGACGACGAAACCCGACCCGAAAGGCACCTATGCACCCGGCTTCCCTGGGTGAGGTAACACGAGTACTCCGGTGCTCCCGTGGGTAGAGACTCTTCAAAGTCCTAGATCTCAAAGGGTTTTGTCCTAGTCCTCTTTTAAGTGTCCCTTTCCTCTATTTTCCCGATCCCGACTTTCTCCATAGAAGTTAACGGCGTATCGCGGTTGTGTATTTACACTGCACGCGTCTCCCGTGGGTCCCCTGTGTCACTACCTTGGGTGGTTCCTTGTGGTCCAAGCACTTCTAGAGGCTCTAGGCCTAGTGTCTAGTTCAGTCGTGGTTCACATACCACTTTATTGGTATATGGTTTGGTACGCCCCTAGGGCCCAAACGTGTATTTGTGCTATTACTGTGATTTAAGATCTTATAACCTATGTACTTGAACTCTAGCCTCATAAAGAGACTAGAGGGTGTGTTTAGTAATAAATACATATATTTTGAATATATACCTGGTGTGGTGCTCTT